>ML353390.1:0-38155 GCA_005239505.1 Nicotiana paniculata | reverse complement strand
ATATATATATATATATATATATATATATATATATATATATATATATATATATATATATATATATATATATATATATATATATATATGGATTGGGATGCACGCCGCAGCAATATAGATTATATATATATATGGATCGGGCTACACGCTGCAACAGATATAACGCTTAGGCTGAAGGAGCCCCTCCAGGAGTCTGTACAGCCCAGTGAGCGCAGTCGACTATTATATGGTTCGGGCTTCATGCCACAGCGTATGTTATAGGGGTCGGACTGCACGCTGCAGCAGTATAGATCTATATATGTATATGTAGTGGAGCGGGCTTCTCGCCGCAGCAGTTGTGTGTATTCATGGTACTTGATGAGTATGAATGCTTAAGTGAGAGCATGAGATACTGATAATGGAGTCACGAGTGACTAAGAGGCTTGCCCGAGAGGCTTAATTCTGAGTGATATTGTGCCCGATGGGCTTATTTTTATGAAATTGTTGTTTTTCACTCTTCTTTACACTGAGCCTATGATGATAAATATTGGATAAATATTTTTATACGAGATTTTAAATGGAAACTGGAGCTTTATGAAATACTCAGAAACGTAAATTCCTGACTTGATTTACTTATTTTCACAGTCACTTATTGTATGGACTTACATGATTTATAAATGCTCGTCACTACACTCAAGTTTTTAGTTACTTTGATTACTTACTTAGTTGGCGTACTCACGTTACTCCCTGCACCTCTGTGTGCAGATCCAGGTACCGGACCATCTCACTAGTTGATTTTCGAACGTGCTTGGAGTTTGATCGAGGATCGAGGTAACTGCTCAGTGTCCCCAGCTCACCTCCTTTACTTTCATCAGTTCATAGTTTTTGTCTTTCGTACTTCAGACTCTTGTAGTAGCAAGTCAGCTTATTGTACATTGTATTTATAGTCCTAGATGCTCATGAGAGCCGACTTCAGGTTTTGGGGAAGTGTATAATTTTGTTCATCTCATTCTACTATTTAAAATCTGCTAAATTTTGGGAATTTATGAGATATGTTGTTAGTCTGAAATGGTTGGCTAGTCTAGTTCCATGTTAGGCGCCATCACGGCCGGTTTAGGATTTGGGGTCGTGACAAAAATAAGCTCTAAATACTATGCGTTAGAGATACTGCCTATAGAGAATAATTGCTCGCTAAAATTGGTTAATGCTAAACCACTCGAACATTGTTTCATGTACGTCACTTTTAGAAAGAATGAATAATTCTGGGACTTCTGCCAGCAGATTTTGTTATTCTCAACTGCGTAGATCACCTATGCATAACATATATGGTTAATAACTTAAAACTTGCGATAACTAGCTTGTAATGCCTGAATAATTCTGTCTATGAGCAATATCCTGCATCTGAAACTGCCCGCATACTTTGATTCAAAGCCATATAGAAACCATGCCTATAGGGCTTACAGTTCTGAATTCGAAATCTCCTAATTTGAATATGTGTTTGCATGCATTTGTTGTTTAAGTGTGGAGGTCAATGTGAGCCCTTAACTGCTTTTATGTGGAGTCTTATTTGTTTTGTTTGTCGCTTAGTTTTCTCCATTTTTGAGAAGCCTAGGTAAGGTATAGAACCATAATAGAGGTCCAAAACCTCCCGGGCCATAGGTACGGGACGGGTAGTGCACGCGTAAGGCACAATTTAGAATTGAATTAGAACGTTTTTAGGTAAACAAATTTAACATAGTAATCGGGTAGCAGGAGATGCTAGTTTGTGCTCGCTGAATAATATGAGTAACACCCTACCCCAAGGGAGTTACGAAATATTATTTATGTTGCACGAGGTGATCATTTAGGCTAAAAAAACTTAGGACCCCCCTTCCTTTCTCTCTCTAGTATAATTGAAATAGTTGTACCTCTCTATTGGCATTAAGATATTTGTAATAAAATTCTTAGATTCTTGTATTCTCGTTGCTTATTTGATCATATAGCCTAATCCACATAATTTATGTTCGGCCAGGACCTACAATTGTGGACCTCGAGGAGTGCCTAACACCTTCTCTTTTAGGTAACTTGCGCCCTTACCCGATCTTTAATGGCGCTGACTAGTTAAATCAGAGTCATTTGCACAATAAGTGCCCTAACACACCTTAAAAATCATTAGGTAGTGACTCTCCTCTTTTAATACCCATTTAAAAGAGCTGTCACATGTTGAAACTCATTTCGCGAGAAAAAGGGTTGCGCCACACGACACCACCCTTCGTGATTTTACTCTCATTCTTCCCATAAATTGATAAATAAATAATAAGATTGGCACGATATCACCCTTCGTGCTTTAGATCTCTTTCACAATATTCATAAATTGATAACTAAATAATAATGATTGGCACGACATCACCCTTCGTGCTTTAACTCTCTTTTGGCATGGCATCACCCTTCATGCTTTTACACTCTTTAAAAATGGAACGACATCACCCTTTGTACTTTTACACTCTTTCTCACCACGACAAGGATAATATAAATAATATAAATGGTATGGCATCACTGTTCGTGCTTTTAAACTCTTCCAAAATATTCAACAATAATTAAATCAATAAAGATTTCATAAATAATGATCAAGTAATCAATACATAACTTAAGCAGAAATATCTTTATTTTAATAAGTAATTATTCACAAATTAACAAATTCCTCCTGAATGCTTTGATTCAACCACAACGCATAAGTACTCGTCACCTTGCATATACGTTACCCACACATTAAATCAAGTAGCAAATAGACAAACAAGTCTTACTCCCTCAAGACAAGGTTAACCGCGACACTTACTTCGATTTGCAACCAACTCAAGATTCCAATACACCTTTGCCTCGCGAATTAGTGTTTGAATGCCTTGAATCTAGTCACAATTAATTCGATTCAGTAAATACAAATTATAGGAATTAATTCCATATGAAAATATTAATTTTGCAACAAAATCCTAAATTGCACTCCAAATCGGCCGTAGGGCCCACGTCTCGTAACCCGACAAAAGTTACAAAACCCGAAAGCCCATTCAACCACGAGTCTAACCACACAAATTTTACCAAATTCTGAAATCATCTTGACCCTCAAATCTTCAAATTAAACCAAGAGGGTTTTCTAAATTTTCCAACTCAATTCACCTATTAAATGTTAAAAAATACGATAGATTCGGGTAATTTGACCAATATTAAGTTAAGAACACTTACTCCGCCGTTTTCCTTAAAATCACCCAAAAATCATCTCTTCCCAAGCTCCAAATCGTCAAAAATGGAAAATCGAACGAAGTCCCATTTTCATATCTTAAACATTCTATCTAGGTCATTCTTATTCGCGAACACGAAAGTACCCTCGTGTTCGCGAAGCACATTTTTGTGTTGCCCCATTTTTCTTCTTCGCGAACGCGAGGGAAATCTCGCGAAGGTCATGCTTTGCCAATCTTGGCCTTTGCAAATGCTATCACCTCTTCGCGACACAAACCCTTATCACCGGGTGTCCAGTCAGGCCTCGCCTTTCTACGCAAACGTGAGCACTCCCACGCGTTTGCGATGAACAATGCCCATTACCCTTTGTGAACGCGGTGCCCTCCTCGCTAACGCGAAGAGTAAATTTTTCTACCTGTCTCCCGTTCCTCTTCGCAAATGCGGGACCTCTTCGCGAACGGAAGGAAATCAGATTTGCACCAGAAAATTTCCAGCAAAGTTCCACTTCCAAAAAATTCATTCTGTTAACCATCGGAAACTCACCCGAGGCCCCCGGGACCTCAACCAAATACACCAACAAGTCATAAAATATTATACAAACTTAGTCGAAACCTTAAATCACATCAAACAATGCTAAAACCAGGAATCATACCCCAATTCAAGCTTAAGGAACTTAAGAATTTTCAACTTCCACATTCAATGCCGAAACCTATAAAATCAAGTCCGATTGACCTCAAAGCACACAAGTAATAAATGACATAAGAGACCTATTCAAGTTTGCAGAATTAGATACCAACCCCGATATTGAAAAGTCAACAACATGTTCAAACTTCCAAGCTTATATTTCTATTTTAGCCATTTCAAGCCTAATTAAGTACGGACCTCCAAATAATTTTTGAACACAATCCTAAGTCCAAAAATCACAATACGGAACCAGCAGAACCGTGGAAATACTGATCCGAGTCCATTTTCTCAAAATGTTGACCGAAGTCAACTAAAGTGAGTTTTAAAGCACTATTTCACATTTTTATCAATTTTTCACATAAAAGCTTTCTGAAAAATTATACGAATTGCGCACGCAAGTCGAGGAAGGATAAATGGTGCTATTTGAGGTTTAAAAGTAGAAGAAATAATAGTGGACCTATCAGGTCATCACACTCGCTTTGCTGCAAACAAGCCTCCAAAATAACGGCCTCATTAGGTTTGGTTTCCAGTTCTGAGAGGCGGAGAGCAGTTTGGTCCCATTATGCCAAAAGTTTATCCCGTTCAGAAGTAAGTCCTTCCTTCTCACGAACCAAACTTTGAAGGCCCTCAGAAGCAAGATAGTTGGCGTACAAAATAAGAACAGGTAAAATATAGAATACATTCGTTCAAAAGTAGAAGAAATAATAGTGGAATAAAGGATCATATTATTGTGGCGTTATGCATATCATTGTTCAACAAACACTCTCCCGAGAGTGCCTGAATCTTTTCCTTGTCTTTTTCTGAAGCCAAAGGCTTCAGATAATTAGCAAGCTCCAATGGCCAGGATAACAAGTTGCACCCGGTAGAGATTGGAAGAGTAATGTTTCTCCTCCTCTGTGGATCTTCAGAAGGGGCATCATAATTTTGACCCAAATTCCCATGAACTGGGCACTGTGGAAGAGGAAAACCTAATTCATGGTCAGGTGAGGCCGATGGAGATGATTTAGCAACCGCTGGTGGAAGAGTGGATGAAGATGGAAGTGATGTAGCAGTCGCTGGTGTTGGTGAAGGTGGAGATGAAGCCGATGGAGTTGAAGAGTGAGAAGCAACTGCATCAAATGCAGTGCTGGCTGTTTGATGCTCGCCAATCAAAGATGTAAAGGACCCAGTACTGAGCCCCGCATCACCGGTTACGGAAATTGGAGCCCGAAAATGGGAGTTGGCATTTTCTACCAAATCAGATTCTCCCAAAGTGCCGAGACATCATCTTCAGTTGGTGCAATTATCTCAATAGGTTGAACATCATGTTGGGATGATGAGGATCATTGACTTCTATGTAAAAAAACTCCCTCATCACCAGCTGCTTCATCTTCATTGAACATCACAGTGTCTATGACCGGCCCGGAAGAAGAACCAGTCATCATCGCCTCCGGAGATGACTCGGGGGCATCAATCTTTTCCCTCTTATTCTTTTTCCCGGTCGTGGAGGAACATCTTCTCTTTGTTTATTTATCCTCCGACCGAGAACTCCATAAAGAAATATTTTCACTCAAAACAAGCCCGGAGATACCTGTTCGAGTAAGTGCTTCCTGAAGCAGCCTCACTGCATCGGCATGGTTAGCCAAAACGTCCTCCTCGGGGATAGTAATAGAGCCTGAAGGTAGACTTAATTTCGTGAAGAAGTCAGAAGTGTTCAATTAAGTTCTTCATATACAGAAAATAGAAGTGAGGTAAATTATAGTTACCATGATTTTCGGCCTCCCACCCACCCGTCTTTAAGGGCTAATTCTTTTCACAGACAGGTTTTGGGCGTCGTAATTTCCAAAATCCTTTGAACTCACCGGTCCAAACTTTCTAACATCGGTGGGATCCATCGAGTTGCTGAAACATGCGAAGGGTGAAGAGATGATACGACCATAAAAGAATATCAAGCAAAAAGGAATTCTATACAAAGAACTTACTAGTGCGGTTCCAAGCTACCAGAAGGGATGAAGCCGTTGTCGAAATATTGTCGATGGTGGCAACTGCAATGAACCGTTCCATCCACCCCCAGTCGTTGTCATCATCCATGCTAGGCAATAGAGCATGGTGGCACTCTTGCAAAGGTTTATCATTCCCCCACCGAAGATTTTGGGGGGAATAGTGATTCATAATATGAGTTAAGGTTTGCTCCTCTCCAATTTCTTGGCACAAACGTCGAAGGCAGGCGACTGTTCTCCACACTACAGGACTTACTTGTGCCAAACACACGTTGTAACGAAGGCAAAACTCCACAATCACGAAACATATCTCTCCGGTCAAAGAAAACACACCCAAAGTAAAGAGATATGTAAAAAAGTATGTAAAATCTTCCTTGGGAAGGGTAACTCGCTCCGATAGATAAGGAGAAATAATATCTAACTCATGGCAGTGACAATCATCCTTCACCGTAGGAATACTTGAAGGACGAATAGAAGAAGGGTACCTACTAACCGCCCATGTACGAGGGTTAGCAGTAGAGAATTTTTCTTCGAAATCCTTCGAAGTACTAAGTCTTCTTGGAATGATGGAACCCACCATTGGAGGAACAAAGTCCTCAATTTTGTTCCTGTTTTTTGTAGAACCAACACGCTTAGAGGAAGAAGCCACCGGAAAAGAAAAAGGAAAAGAGTTTACATTTGAAGAGGATTAGAGAAAGGTTGGAAAACAAAGATGCAAATCAGAAGTGCAAGGAATTGTGAAATTTAAAGGAAAAGAATGTTGCGTATAAGTGAAATTTTGGCGACTAAATTCATGGCCATGATCACCTTGATAATCGGCAAAAGCTGTGCTGAATCATGAGATGACGCGTGTTAGGGCATTAAACGCGGAGATACGTGCGTTTAATCAAGTGTCAGAAACCTTCAGAAGGAGTTATAGTAATTCTCGCCAAGAAGGTGTTTTTTACCATTTGCATGGTAATACAAAGTTATGTCACAGGAAAGCAGGAGGACCATCTGTATAGGGTGAAATATGATATGACACATGGTTGTCTAGAAGGAGGACACATAGAACCCAAGATGGGGATGGCCGAAGACCGAACCCAGTCGTTCCGCTTGTCATCGGAAACAATAACGTTCATAAAGGTGTAAATGCTTACGCCCGGTAGAATTTACTAGGGAATATTCTTCAGCATTAAGAGCGACAGTCCATCACAGAGAATTTGGCATTTATGTTCACCTCAATGACCCTCATAATAAACACTAAGGGATGGCATGATCCTAGGACCTCCTTCTCTAGACATAGCTATAAATAGTGAGCTCAATGATCATTGTAAAGGACATGAATTATCTGGCAAAACTGTCACTATATTCTGCACAAATCTTAATACAATCTTACTTTTTTGGCTTTTGATCTCATCATTGTTGTGCCCGGAAACCGTATTTACGGAATCATCATCTTTGTTATTCGATCTACATTCTAAGACTAAGTATTGTATATTTCTTCAATTATTGTATTATTTCAGGATCAAATTAGTTCACTTGTTTAGAAACCACGTATAAACAACTAATTTTCAATTATCCCCTAGATTCTTACCATCTGTTTAGTATAAAACTAATGACTTGGATTCACTTTGGGTACTAAAAACAATTAAAGACAAAATTTTCTGTAAGGCAAATTATTAACTCCAGTTAAGTTGACTGCAATGATGTTCGTATTCAAAGTGAATCCAAGCCATTAGTTTTCTACTAGACAGATGTCAAGAATTTAAAGAGGAATTGAATATTACTGGACTTAAATTACTAGAGCAAATCCGGACCCTCCACATTTTCCTATTAGACACTTTAATCTTAACAAATATACACTCCTTTTAAATACCTCGTGCAGATGTAGTCAAGATAGTGATATTCACTTGATTTTGAGTGTGCAATCACTGCAGTAAAGTTTCTTTCTTTCTTTTCAAACTAGTTTTTTCCTTTTTTTTCCATTTATTTTCCTTTCAAATAATATTTTCCCTTCCATTTTCTTTCAAATCCGAGAAAACTTCACTTTTTTCATCTCCTGTTTCCTCTCTCCTTTTTGAGGCCACCTTAAAGCAAACACCATCACTCTACGATTACCTTCTTTACTTTTATCTTTTAAAACAATTCTTTTAACCATTTTTCATTAATGTAAAAAATTATAATTTGACTAATTTGACTCTTCAAATATACGCTTTTCTCTAATTAATTTTTTAAATATTATTTCTAAATTCCTTTTAAATAGAAACGTAATGCATGTATGCTCAGCTATCTGCATTTGGAATTCAATGATGATTAGCTAAAATAAATAATTTTTTTGGAATTCAATATATACAACAATTATACATTAAAGGGCCCGTTGTGTACAATGGACTGATAAATAAGAATATCGTATGGAACGGGACATAGTATGGGATTAGCTATCCACCATTTTAATATAAAGTTTATTCTGAAATTAATTAACACTAGTAAGTAAACATGAGATAAATACAATATCAATTTTATCCGGGGATTACTACACTTCTCCCTATATCAAATGACCCCTTAAGTTATAACACATTTATGACTCATTTGTCCATAGATAATTTTTCCTTTTTTTTCTTCAAAAAACGTGCTTGTCCATGAAATTTTGCAAGTTTTTTGAACTTCTTCTAAATTGAGTTTTTCAAAAACCAAAAAAGTGATTTTAACCACTTTTTAAAATTTTTTGTTTCCTCACTCACAAAATTACAATATTGTTTCAAGTAAAATGCATGTCCAAACACAATTCCAAATTTCAAATACTATTTTCAACTTAACTTCAAATACTACATTTTATTCTTTAAAATTACAGTTTTTATGTCCAAACACCTACTTAGTTGGATCAGTTTCGATCCGACGGTAAAGCAAGGTGGAACTAATTCCTTTTGTAAGATAGAGAAGTAATCTTATCTTAGTTTTTACTTCGTTAAGTTTATCTTCAGGCTTAAACAGGGGAAGAGATCAAGAAATTAATTAAGGGATTTTAACCTTCCTATATATTATTTGAAATCTTATTACTCTTTCTACTCAAGTTTCAATTTAATTACAGGTTTATATACAATGTACAAATTATGTATAAATAAATTTTAAATGAATATCCCTTGATATTAGGACTTGAATAAGGAATATCAGTTATGTCATCATTCCTTTATTCTTGCCCATTCTCTCTCTCTGTCTCTCTCTCTTACAAAGCCAGAAGATTCATGTTACACCCTGTGCGTCCCAAGGTGACGTAACGAATATGAGACTTGTTAATCATGATTTAAATATGTTTAAAGTCATAATATGACTATATATGATGTTTGAATAAAAATATAAAGTTTGGAAAAAATCGGATTAAAGTTGCAGAAAAACCGACTAAGGATTTGCCTTGTACCATAGCTTTTTGAGCAATAAATTTTGTGTTCTATATGAGATCTTTTTGGGACATATTATATATCAAATTGAAGATCTACGAGTCTAGTTTCCAACTCATTAAACTATTCATCGATATGACACCGAATTAGAGAGATATCAGTATTTTCGCGAGACTACGCAAGCAGCTCGGTTGGGACCCACTTGAGACGACTGTCGCGCCCCTTTTTTTTCCTCCGCCCGGGTTAGGTGCAGAGAGATCGGGTTTATGACATTCTGGACAACTCCTCAAAGGAAGAGGTTTAAGGAAGAATCGCCACCTAACGAATTTGTGGTGTGTTAGGGCACCTAGAGTAGAATACTCATGAACTAGTTTGCATTACCAGAGATTGGGTAAGGGCTTGAAGTTAACCTAAGGGGAAGGTGTTAGGCACCCCCAAGATCCACAACTGTGGGTCCCAGCCAAGAATTTTTGTGAATTTGGACGGTAAACAAATAGCAAGTAAGGTTCATATAAGAGGGGATTTCAAACAAGTATGAAAATCTTTAAAGGTTTTGGGAAACATTAGAGTAAAAACATTTGAAAAGAATTGTCCTAGGTTTAAAGTAATAAGGATCACATCAATGCAATACCCGGTATGTCACATCCTCAATGAGGGGCTACATGTGGTATTAGCGCACTGGTCATCATATCCGTATTCTACCCTTCCCACCCCGTAGAGGTTATTTAAAGAAGCGTGTGCTGGTCGCGAAAGCTTATTGCGTGCTATTACCCGTCCCATCCTATAAGTCCTGAAGGGTATTTAGGACTACTAATCCTACAATGTGAGTACTAGGCTGAACCCCTAGGCTTTAAAAGAATAAAATTCTAAGCGACATGTAAAATAAATAGGACTACAGATATGGGAACACATAAAGGCAGTTAAAGGGCCCACATATCCCTCCACAGGTAAACACATAAATAGCACGTCTCAAACACAACCAAGGTCTCAAAGACAGGATTTAAAACATGAGTTTTAAGTTGGAAAACAGTAGGTTTTGGGTTTCTTGAAACTCAGTAATAAAGCAGGAAGTTTAAAAGGACATAATAGTTTTGAGAAGAGCGATTGATTAAAAATCTAGTAATTTAAAGACAATACCAGGAATTGAAAGGTGCGTAGCAGTTTAGAAGCCTTCAATAAAAAGAGACGAATAACTTTTAGAAAATCGGTAATCAGAAGTAAAGCAAGATTTTAAATACAGCATAGTAATTTCAAATAGGAGTGACTTACTTTGAAATCCAATAATTCAAAATAGGACAAGAACCAGTAGTTTAAAGGAGTTTTAGTAAAAAAAGAGAGTGAGTGCACAATTTCAAAACCCAATAATTTTAAAACAGAACAAGGATTCAAACAGAATGATCTTGAAGAGGGTGAACTGAATCTAAAATCCAGTAATTCGAAAAACACACGGAGCATGAGTCTAATAAACTTCAGCAAAGAGGAAGTGAATGCATGATCAGTGATTTGAAAATAGAGTAGGGGTTTTAGGAAAAATAGGGTGAACTTCAGAAAGGGATAAAAACAAGAGTGAAGGCAGCAAATTTTTAAGGATTTCAAAAGAGACTAATTAGTTCTAGTATCATCCAAGTGTAAAACGATTAATTTGGTTTTAGTACGTATTAGGCCTAAGGTTTGCCTAGGCGGGCGTATACACTGCCTATTTGTTTTAAAGATGAACATGCAGATTTTAGCTTTGATTTTAAAGATGTGCGGGGTAATACATTTGCATAAACATTTCAAACTATTTAATCATATTTTAGCGAGATTATTATATTAGATACATATTAACTCGGCGCTTAACAGAGTATAGTTGAAAACAGACATGCTGAAAGCGAAAAATCCTAAGGAACATGGTATCTAATGCATACATGAGTGCCTAAAACATGGTTTCAAAATGTGGTGCTTATGAAGATGCAGCAGTAGTAATATTATGGCAGTTTTATTACTTTATTAGAGTTGTTAACTGTGAGCAGGGCTTGTGAGATGTCATGAATATAATATATATGCTGAAATAAGAACCTAAGCATGATTTCTAATGCATGTCCTAAACAGGATGTCTATTGCACACATAGGGAAATAAATCCTATGGTCATGATTTCTACCCATTACTATACTAAACATGTATAACCCCCTCCCACATTCACTATCCAACCCCAATATCTGTTTACAAGTTATTACAAGCCAAGAATAACAAATTACATCATTAAAAGAAAACAAGAAGCTACTTGTATAGGGAGCCTTCAATCAGGCCCATTAATCCAACCTTAATCCTTTCGAGTTTCACAGCCTTACAGGGTCTGGGTGCGGCAAAGCTCCCTAGGGCCCTCGTGGGTCCCTGGCCAATACCAGCACTCAAATATAATTGCCAAAATTAAGCATGTGCAGTTGTGAGCACGTGATTTTTACCTATCGTATAATCCTACAAAATCTGAATTAATTAATTGATTTCCTAATTTTGTTGGATTTTAATGCTATTTGCGAATTTATTTTTTACATTGCGTAGCCATGATCCGTCATTTAAATCCATAAATAGTTTAAAATGACATGATTAAGCACGTAATCTTGGTTATTATTTAAATAAATATAATTAGGCGAATTGATNCTTCAGCAAAAATGCTGAAGTTATTAGTTCATTCGTGATAACTTCAGCAAAAATGCTGAAGTTATTAGTTCATTCGTGAAAACTTCAGCAGAAGTGCTGAAGTTATTAATTCATTTGTGAAAACTTCAGCAGAAGTGCTAAAGTTATTAGTTCATTTGTGAAAACTTCAGCAGAAGTGCTTAAGTTATTAGTTCATTTGTGAAAACTTCAGCATAAGTGCTGAAGTTATTAGTTCATTTGTGAACACTTCAGCAGAAGTGCTGAAGTTATTAGTTCATTCGTGAAGACTTCAGCAAGTGCTGAAGTTATTAGTTCATTTGTGAAGACTTCAGCAGAAGTGCTGAAGTTATTAGTTCACTTGTGAAAAACTTCAGCAGAAGTGCTGAAGTTATTAGTTCATTTTTGGAAAATATCAGCAGAAGTGCTGAAGTTATTTGGTCATTTGTGAAAACTTCAGCAGAAGTGCTGAAGTTATTAGTTCATTCGTGAAAACTTCAGCAGAAGTGCTGAAGTTATTAGTTCATTCGTGAAAACCTCAGCAGAAGTGCTGAAGTTATTAGTTCATTTGTGAAGACTTCAGCAGATATGCTGAAGTTATTTAGTTCATTTGTAAGACTTCAGCACCCAACATGCTGAAGTTAGTTAGTTCATTTTTAAAAGACTTCAGCACCCAATATGCTGAAGTTTGGTCTTCCCCATACACTACCTAAACGACCCCGTTTGGTTTAAAATGGTTGAATCCTGGCCATTGATCGAAATAGATCAGACGGCCAGGTTCTCCACCCTCTTTAGTATATAATTGTCCTAACACCCCCCCCCACCCTCATTTCACCCAAAGCCTAACCCCCAAGCCTTAGCCACCTCCCCCTTCATCTCTCTCTCTTCTACCTCGACCAAACCCTAGCTGCCCAAGGTTTCCGCCGCCCGGAAATCGCCTACCAGCGGCGGAGCTTCTTCAATCAACCCCAACTTTTGACAAGATAATCTCCTCCCCCTTCTCAACCATTTCCTACTATCTATTTCACCAAAAACTCATTCAAATTTCTTTATCTCAGATCTGGAAATGGAAAACCCTAGAACATGCTAAAAATGATCCCAAGCGACTCTATGACTCAAACTTACATGAGTCGATGGTTCTCAACGAGAACCGTCGATTCATGTGAGTAAGGGTCACTTTTGGAGGTCGCCACAGTCCGGCCAAACTCCGGCTAGTCGTCGTAGTTCGTCCAAAACCCTCTAACGGGTATTCTTCCTCTGTCCTTACTATTTTTACATGTTACTAAAACCTAAAATTTATGTTAATCACTATTTTTAGATTATTTAGGTCTAGTTAGGTTTATTCGTGCTTGTTGCTATTTGATTAGTTATTGTTCTCCTGTCCTTAATAGTTTGCTAATCGTTGTCAGTTCATTGATTGTGCATCATGGTTAATAATTAGTCAGTAAATTAGTCATTAAATTAGTTAAGATGTTAAGACCTCGTTTGAGTTATTTGATTGCTTAACTGATTTTGATTTGTGATTCAGGCCTGAGTTGTTAATTTGAGTGATTAACCTGAGCCTGATGGGAGTTAATTAGAGGGGCTGATTTGGTTAAGTTAATTAGTCACATTTAGATTGAATTAAAGTGATCTTTTTTTGGACACTATGAAAAGAAAAAAGATTCTCTTCTAGCTACAGAAAGAATCCAAATACTTTCTTATTCACAAACAAAAAAATTCAAAAAAAATAGTATTAGTAAAAAGCAAATACAAATCTGATTCCTTTTGGAATTAAGTTCATAAAGATATGGTCTAGTTTTCAGCTTCTGTTTCTTTCCTTTGGATTCTGATTTTAGGAATCTTAAACACTCATATCCAAGATTTCTGGATCAATGCTTGCTGGTCTACTGGGTTTTCTTTGGGTTTCTGTTTGCTGTTGCTAATCTATCTTCCTTTTTGATGTTTATTGTTCATACTTGACCTTTATTTGGTCAAGTTTCTTGATGATTTTCTTTCTCTTTAAAGGTATGTAACAGTGAACTTTATACAAAATTATTGAATTCAGACTTTGTTTTAAACTTGTTGGTTCGTGATGTATTTTCTTCAAGAATATGTGAATTTTCTTCTTCCCCTTTCTTAATATAGAAACTGAAGTAAGATTACCATTATCTAAGTGTATGCATGCAACTCTTGGAATCTATTTGGTAGTGTGCTGAACTTCTGTTAATAAGCTTAATGTTTGATAGCTAAGTGGTAATTTCATATGTGTTTAGCATGTTAAAAAATAAATGGCACTAGGGTAGATGAATCTGACCTTCCTATGGTCAAATTCACCCCATAATATTACACAAAACAGTAGTGTAGATGGCTGAAATTAAACTTTAAGGGTATACAACATGTAGTCAAAAAGACTATAGAGTAAAGAATCTGAACTCTTATATGGTCTGATTCAGTCTCTAAAAAGCCAAGAATAGTCAAAATGTTCAAAGGGATGTTGTTTGAAGTATTGGTTGGTTGTTAGAAATGTCAAGTAAGTTTGTATCTCTGGGTTTGAATCAGACTCCCCCTCAAAGTGAGATTCAATCTAAGAAAAAAAATACATAAAACTTGTTTCCTTTCTTCCTGCTGAATCTGTAATTACTTATAAAAATTTGGTTGTCCATTCTTGTGATTATAACAGTAGAAACCTCTCTTAAATACTTTTGTGATTAATTCTATGTAAATGAAGTCATGGTAGAGTCATTAAATAAGCACTAAAAGGTGGTGAATCTGACCCCTTAATGGTCAAATGTATCCCATAAAGTGCTTAATATTGGTCTGGATAATTTAGACCTTACATGATTGGATGTCACTATGAGGACAACATTCAAAAGGGTTGAATCTGATCTCTATAATGATCAGATTCAGTCTTAGGAAATGCACATGAATTATGTCCATTAGTTTGGGATTGAAGGCTGAAGAATATAGATCCTAAAGCATAAAGGTTGCTGGCTCGTACAGGAGCAGCAGCTTATTGGGATCCTTTTATTTTCTTTTTATTATTGAAACCTGTATCTTTAATGTAAGAACAATGTAATAGCGTATTCATAGTCATTGGTATACAATGTTTGTTGTATTAAGGACTGAACTATATAAAATTTGTGATCAGTTGTATTTTCTTAAATCTGAAACATTTATTATTATAGCAGTTATGGGCTAGACCTGTTAAGGTCACCCGAGCTGGGCCAGACTCGTGAGCACGACCCAATTGAGCCTGATAGAGTCTGAATTTCAGGCTGTGGGGCCTGGAATGTTAGACCCATTAACTGTGTTAAACAATCTGTAACCAGTCTTTTCTCTTCTGTTGTCAATTAGCATTAGAAGTATTTCATTTACAAAACTCATTGTAAATATCTTACTACTAAACACAATTTAATTTGAGGAGTAGTTAGTTTGGTTTTATGTTCAAAAGGATGTTCTGTCGCACAATGTAAGGAAAAATTTCATGTTGGATCCATGAGCTATGAATAAATACACTTGTTTAATATATATAGGAGTAGGTCAAATGATAAAGAAATCTTGTACATGTAACATTATATTCGCAATTCAAATTTGCCTGATTTATTACCATATAAATGCGAAATGTGTTAGCATGTTTGTTCTTAATTTTTAGCTATTTGATTTCGAATCATTTCCAAATGACCTAATTAGGATGTCCTAAAGGGATAAAAATCGGGCTAGACTAGGCTATAGCCCAAAAAATATTGTCATTTATGTTAGTAGATTTAATTTTAGACAATCTTCACATGCCTTCTAGATAGAATCATGCCCTTTAGATTGAAATTTGTTAAAGAGTCATGTATTATTCTCAAATTACCATAACCTTCACTCAGGAGTGGCAACTCATGCCCCCGACCCTTCACTCTAAATAACTAATAAAAATGCACATAGCAATCACGGGTGCACTTCATGTGACATTTTTGCCATGTGCTCGAAAACAACAAGTGTACGCCATCGTAACTTGTCCAAGATAAATCCATAAACGTCCTAATCGATCTTAAAACTAAAACGCTCTTTCGAAAATAGAAAACTTATGCATTGCCAGGCACTATAAAATCGTCATGACCATAGTCTTGACCACGTAACCTACACTCGGGAGTGGCAACTCATGTACCCGTCTTCAACTTCAAATTATAAAAAAATCACACGTTGTAATTGCGGGTGCATTTCATGTGGCGCAGTTATAATGTGTCCAAAACAAACAAGTGCACGCCATCGTGACTTGTTTCAAGATAAATCCATAAATATTAAAAGCGGTTAAAATTTAAAAAGGCTAAATGCACAATAAGTTTGAAACATGTAAATAATTAGATAATTAAGGCCAAATATTAATATTTAAGCGACCGTGCTAGAACCACGGAATTCGGGAGTGCCTAACACCTTCTCCCGAGTTAACAGAATTCCTTACCTAGATTTCTGGTTCGCAGACATTTTTAAACAGAGTCCTCGGTTTGGGATTTCAATAAACGGTGTCCCGGAAAATCATCAAAAATCCGGGTGGCGACTCTGAAAATTAATAAATAAATCTCAAATCCGAATAATGTCACTTTAATTGGAAAAACTTCCTTACTACCCCTTCGTCAATCCCGGAGGGGGATAGTGGTGAAAAAGGAGGTGTGGCAGCTCTGGCGACTCTGCTGGGGATCGAACCCAGAATCTCTGGTTCATGGTTCAAGAGTTCGAGCTTATATAACTGTTATATTTTGGCTTTCATTATCTGGTTTTATATGTTTGAGCCTAATATGCTAAATGCCACTTTTTACCGCTTTGATATTGTTTGGACTGTATATGAATTGTGTTGAACCCCTCTCTCTCTGAGTCTTCTAAATCATCTGAGAAGTGTGCACTTCATGTGACTTCTTTTCTGTTAGAGTCATATCCAAATTTTAGAACTAGGTACGGACAAGTTGCAAAGCCGGTGAAGCTTCTTCATTCCCGGTACGCTGCCCTCCCCAGCTTGAGCTGTCCGCTCGAGTAAGCCTGGTCTAGAACAAAACCCCAGGATTTAAACTTAGAATAACATAGCCTCATGCCGGATCCCTAGTAGGTACGATTATCTGCATCATGTGCATTTGACTTAGGGGACTCAACACAGGGGTTGAGTCCGTCTAGGACAGGTGTCCCAAAAAACAAAAGACTACCCTGATGCATCTTACCTGCTATGTATGCATTTATTTGTTTCAGCTTGTGTGTTGACCGGCTAAACTAAAAAAAAAACGAACAGAAAAACCAAGAGTGAGGTAGAATAGAAAATTCACCTTGTTTTTAAAAAAAAAAAATTCCTCGTATTTATCCCAAAACTCTGCCAAAATTTCTGAAACAAAATGAGTGGATATATATTTTTAATCATTCAAGTTTTTTTTCCCGAACTACGCATTGTTTGATTCTCACGGGTGTGAGATACATAGGCAACCCTCATCGGGTCCAACTCTATTTTTTTTAAATCGAAAGATATAGCCCTAAATAAAATTAGGTGACGCCATTACTGCCTGATTGCCCAAAATGGGGCACCGGAAGGCCGTTTTTACAAAAATGGCGGCCTGTGGTTTGTCTTTGAATTTCAACCCAATTTGCAAATACAGCTTTAAAAACCTTCTATCCGAAGTATTAAAGGGCCGTATTCACAAAGATGACCCATTTTTCTTTATTACAAAACCCTTTGCAAAAATAATAATAATAACGCTTTTCAAAATTTTTGTGGTTTTAATTAAAAACGAATGTGCATGATGAATACAGTTGAAAACATTCCCTTCAAGGCAGTCGAGGAAATCTCTTTAGGACTCCATATGTGGTGGAGCGACTTGGGGGAAGCTAGTAGGAAGTCTGTTATGAAAGCTTTAGGGGGAATTACTGGCCTTTTAAAAATCAAGCCGAGGTTGGACATCATCGAGGCTCTAGTACCGTTTTGGGATCCCGCCCACAACGTGTTCCACTTTTCAGACTTTGAATTGATGCCCACGCTAGAGGAAATAGTAGGGTATGCTGGTCTC
The DNA here is from genome assembly GCA_005239505.1 of Nicotiana paniculata. NCBI lineage: Eukaryota > Viridiplantae > Streptophyta > Magnoliopsida > Solanales > Solanaceae > Nicotiana > Nicotiana paniculata. The sequence continues at coordinate 20,280 of ML353390.1, read as the reverse complement.
AATGACAATCTTAGAAGCTGGTACCCAGTGGCACCCAGGGCGGTGACTCCACATAAGTTCTTGGATCTATTAAGCATTAGTCGGAACGTCCAAGACCCACACCTGTCTAAAAGTTTCTGCTTTTTCTACTTTCTTTACAAACGTTATGGAGATCCCCGAGGTTATGAGGCTAACAACACTGGCCTAACTCACAAAGATCAGGCTAAATGGGAAGCCCGCCGAGGGCTGGCTTTTGTGGTAGCATTCTTAGGTACTTTGATTTTCCCCAGAAGTGACAGATGCATAAATATCGGGCTTGTGGGAATGGAAGATTTCATGATGAAAAAAATCCAATGGCACACTTATATTGATGGTCTTAGCCGAGATTTGCCGTACTCTAACAATTTGCCAATCTGGGGGAAAGTTCTTTGAGGGGTGCAACCTTCTTCTGCAAATCTAGCTGATCGAGCACCTCTGTCACCACCCAGGCTACATGAACTACGGCTTAAGCGGTTTGAATTGCATCGAGGAACATGGTACTCGGGTAAAGGGCCACAAATTTCCTGAGGGCACGGAAGCCTGGCACTCATACTTAAGTTCACTGACTGCCGACCAAATCGAGTGGACGTTCGGGTGGCTCCCTTTCAGCAAGGTTATCAACATGTCTGCTGAGGTTTGCTATCTCCTTTTAATGGGCCTGCGAAGAATTTATCCATATAACCCACACCGAGTCTTACGCCAGCTGGAGAGACAACAGGGTGTTCCCCATGATGAGGATTTAAGCCAACAAGCCATTGAGTTATGCCCGAGAGCTGCATTTCCTGAAGGTAGGGTCCGTCAAATCTTGAATGAGTGCAGGTTTTTAGAACCTCAAACTCGGGTGAGAAATTTATCTAAAGGGGAAGTGTAGCCCGCCTACACCTTTTGGTATGGCATAAGAGGCAAGGAGCATCAAGAGTAAGAGCGACCCGTAAAGAGGCCCCACGTGCAACAATTCACCGAGCAAACACAAGAGCATTGGGCCTGGTTAGAAAAAGAAAACAGCTACCGAGCCACAATAAGCAAGTTGGAAGCCCAGGTCAGGGAAATCAAATTTGAAAGCGTTCTACATACTGCCACAATTGAAGGAGAGAAAAATAGATTAGCCCAAGAAAATGAAGTTCTCCGGGCCCAAATACAGGAATTAAAAACAGTCGCTGAGAACCCGGAGAGAAGCATAACTGATGAAAGGCTTATCAACAGCCTGAGGCATAAAGTGTGAAGCTATGGGAATGATCTAGATAAAGCTGAAGAAGAACTGGCTGGAGTTCAGGAAAGATTAACAAGAAGTGCAGAAGAAAGAACAGAGTTTGTCCAGAGACTAAAAAGAAAATATGACCAGGAAGTCATAGGCTTGAAGGAAAAGTTGGTCTTTCTCGAGAACGAAATGGCAAAACATGCATAAGGATTTAAGACTGAGAGGGAACAGTGATATGCCATGATGGCTCAGTTAGAAAAAGAGTTGCAACAATGGCAAGAGCAGAGTCACAAAGACGTCCAAACTTTAGAGGCAAGATCCCAGCAAATCGGGCGCCTACTTCAAGAAAAAGGTATCATCAGGCGGAGGGTCCAAGAGATAGCTGACTACATCGTTGCCAGATGTCAGGAATGCGAAGATATGACTCGGACTACTTTCTTCTCAGCGGTTATGATCTTCGTCCACAAAATAATGGACGACCTTTACCGCCTCCGGCAAGACATAGCACGCAGGCCCGTGGCAAGGCCGAATGATGCCCCACTGGCCCCTGGAGCAACAGAAGCACTGATATATTTTTGATGTTTTTCAGTCTGTAGTCATGTCTGAGTCCACGGTAGTTTTTATATTTTCAGAAAATATGTGTCAAGTCTGTTTTGCACATTTTGAAATTCCAAAAGTGGGCTACAAGTTTTCTGTAATCAGAAGTGTTTTATTTTATGAATGAAATTTTAGATTGAAACTTTTAGAAGAAATATGTATTTTTGTCTTTTGGTTTTGCTTCCGTGAACTACGTGATGATCTAATTCATGCGGCATCATGATACGTAGGCAATACACATAGGATTCGATCATAACCCTAAAAGAAAAGAATGAAAAGAAAGTAAAGAGAGATAATGTTAAAGCCGGGATGAAACACACGGCCGTTGCAAACATTTTTAGAAAAACGATAACTGCTTAGGTGCATCACATCCCAACGTGTGACTCCTATGTGTTAATATCTCCCGCTAACCCAATTTGATTTCGTCTCTTTAAAGGTACTATTATTAAACGGTGGTTGGTTTGTGGTGGTATTCTGGCGACACATCCATATTTCACAAGGTCTAAAGGAAGTGTAGCAATGACGTCTGAAAGTCACCCATCCATTATTGAACCAACGGATGGCCCCACCTCTGTCATCCCCCAAGAAGAATCGGCAGTAACCGAAGAAAACAGAAGGCTAAAATGACGTATGCTCGAGATGTGGGACGCTTGGTCCAACGGGAGAGAGCCACCTAGCTCCATCCTTGGTTTGCCTGAGCTAATACCAGAACTGGAGGGGCCACCAACGTGCCCATTTCAAAGCCAAACCCATTTGTTCCATTTGGATTCCCGACCATGGTCTCAAACTATTCTGGAACACCTTCTGAGTTTCGCCCCCAGGCACCACCCTCCGGATTACACTCTGTGGTGTTTACTGCTCCACCAGCTGCTGGTATGGCACAACCTACACCGGCACGACAGAATTTTGAACCGGCCAATTTTATTTTTCAAGCTCCTCAGTTCCAGCTGGATGCCGCTCAGGTCACTCCTAATGCTTACACGCAGTACCCACAGTTTGAATCTCCCATGGAACCGGAAAAACTCTTGAAGAATATTGAACAAGATGAAGAGCCTTGAACAAAGTTTGAAAAACATCCAGGGTCTAAGTGGCCAAAAGAGTGTGTCATACGCTGATCTATGCATGTTCCCGCACGTGCATCTACCGGTGCGTTTCAAGACACCAAAATTTGAAAAGTATGACGGGCATGGAGACCCGATAACTCATCTAAAAAGATACTGCAACCAACTGAGAGGGGCGGGAGGCAAAGAGGAGTTACTGATGGCTTATTTTGGGGAAAGTCTTACAGGTATCGCCTCGGAGTGGTACATCGATCAAGATATATCCCATTGGCATGTATGGGATTATTTGGCCCGAGAATTCGTAAGACAGTTCCAGTACAACGTGGATATAGCTCCGGACAGAAATTCTCTGTCCAATCTAAAAAAGAAAGCTTCTGAAAGCTTCCGGGAGTACGCAATCAAATGGCGGGAACATGCATCCCGAGTGAAACCTCCCATGGAGGAAAATGAAATGATTAGTATCTTCTTACAGGACCAAGAGGCCAATTATTTTAAGAATATGATGTCCGCCATGGGCAAGCCATTCGCAGAGGCCATAAAAATTGGCGAGATGGTCGAAAATGGCTTAAAGACAGGCCGTATTTTAAGTCAATCTGCTTTGAGAGCCACCTCCCAAGACATTCAAAGCGGCTCGGGAGGCTTGGCAAACAGAAATAAAAAAGTGGAGGGAGCCATGATGGCTTCAGGCCCTAGGAATTTTCGACGACCTCGGGAATATCCAGGCCCATTTTCCACAACTTCACAACACTATTATCCTCATCATGAAGCAGCTTATGCCATGACTCCCCCTCCTTTTGTAGTGATGAACGCTCAGCCGCAGCCCCGGCCGACACAGTATAACCAAAACAGAGCTCCACCACCTAGAAATAACCATCCACCCCCAGCTCCATATAATCCACGCCCTCCTCAAAACAATTATCCCTACAATGCTTACCCTCGTGAACCACCAAGAAGAACTAACTTCACCCCCATCGGCGAGTCATACTCAAGCCTCTTTCCAAAGTTCGTTCAGATGGGACTTCTGCAACCTGTGCCTCCGAACAGGCAAAATCCACAATCACCATTATACAGACGGGGTACCAACTGTGCCTATCATTCTGGAGTGGAGGGGCATGATACTGAAGACTGCTGGACCCTCAAGAGAGTAGTAGAAAATCTGATTGAACAAAAGAAGGTTGTGCTAAGGGACGAGGAGGTCCCCAATGTCACAAACAACCCATTTCCAGCCCACAACAACGAGCCTGTCATTGGAATGATATTAGAAGACAAAGAATTTGACCCGGCGCTGAAAGCCATCATTGCCATTGTGGACACAGAAAGGAAAGAAAAAAGAAAATTCCCAGGCCAGGATAAAGAGAAGGCTAGGGAAGAAAAAGATACAAAAACCCCCGGCCAGGAGAAAGAAAAGGCCAAGGAAGAAAAGAAAGGGACAATACCAATTAAAGAAGTTTTCCTTTATGTTCCAAGAGCTCCGCGAAACAGACAACTCGTTTTGAGCCCTCCCAGGAGATTGGAACCACAAAAAATGTATATACCAAAAGGGGCCTATGTTGTGAAAAGCTCGGCTATCCCACCAAAGTTGAATGAACCTTTGATTATCAGCCGTCGGCCGCAAATTCCAAAGAAAAATACAACTACTGTCCCATGGAATTATGATCAAACATTGGTGACATATAAAGGAAAAGAAGTCAAGGGGGAAGTCAACGAAGCAAAGAGGTACCATAACCCAGATGAACTGAACAAAACTAAGCAAGAACGCTTTCCACTCAAAAAGCCCATCACTGCCGAAGAGGCAGAAGAGTTCTTTAAGAAAATGAAAATGACTGAATATGTCACCATTGAAGAACTCAGGAGAATCTCTGAGCAGGTTTCACTTCTATCTCTGTTGACTGGTCTCAAATGAGCACCAAAAAATACTCCTAAAAATGCTGAATGAAGCGTATGTGCCAGCTGAGACCTCAGTCGAGAATCTGGAAAGAATGGCTGAGCATTTCTTCGAGTTAAGAAAAATCTCTTTCAGCCAGGATGATTTGCCTCCTGAGGGAGCCGCTCACAACAAGGCATTACACCTGACTGTTAAAGGCGGAGGATATTATGTAAAGAGAGTTATGCTTGACGGAGGATCATGGGTAGATATTTGACCTTTGTTAACACTGCAAGGGATGAGAATCGGCACTGAGAGAATCATGCCTAATAATGTTTGTGTCCGCGCCTTCGACGGTATCAAAAGGGAAACCATTGGTGAAATCGACATAATCATGATGATTGGCCCTGTGGATTTCACAGTAACTTTCCAAATCCTGGATATGGATACTTCCTATAACTTCTTGCTAGGGAGACCGTGGATTCACGCAGCTGGGGCAGTACCGTCTACCCTCCACCAAATGGTCAAATTTGTCCATGAAAATCAGGAAATCGTGGTCCACGGAGAAGATGAACAATCCATATACAGGGACCCCTCCATCCCCAGCCTCGAGGCCAAAGAGGGAAGCGAACATATTGTGTACCAAGCCTTTGTGATTGTGCCTGCTCATCAACACGAAGAAGGCACTCCATGCCCACAACCTTGTCTTTCAAACGCGTCAATCATGGTCGCCACAGATATGATTAGACATGGTTACAAACCAGGAAAGGGGCTTGGGATATCCCTACAAGGCATCACTGAACCCATCTCTCTACCCGCCGCTGAAAAATTCTTTGGCATAGGTTTCCAAGCCACCGATGAAGATGTGCAATGGGCCAACACCCGCAAAAACAATGGATAGGACCTGTCTCAGCCAATCCCACACATTACTAAGACCTTCATCAAACCACATTATATCGAATAAAAAGAAGAAGAGGCATTTACGGCCGAAGAAATTCAAGATATATGTGAGACCATGAAACAGATGTTATATGAGGCCAACATGGTTCAAGTAGGAGAGGGTTCGAACACCGTTGAGGTGCAATATATGGGCCCAAATGCTAAGTTGCAGAACTGGAAGGCTACTCCATTCCCCGTCAGGCGGGAGTCCTGGTAGTTCAGTATTGCCATCTTTCCTGCACTATGAGTTATTTCAGGGTGTAACTCAAGTGTTTTTAATTTATTGCTTTTCAATTCCGATGTAAACCCTTCTATGTTCAATTCAATGAAATGAAATCAAAATTTCATCGTCCATTATTCTTTCTGATTTTGTTATTTTTCTTATTTTTCAGTCCTAATTATGTGGCTTTAAATAACATGACATGCTTGCGGACTTCATGCCTTGATCTTAATAAGCTATCGAATCTCGAAATAATGAATCAAGAACCAGAGTATGATGAAGATGAGGCTTTTAAGGAAATAAACAGATAATTGGAACAATTTGAGAATAAGCCTAAGCCAAACCTAAATAAAACTGAGCCAATTAGCTTGGGTAATTCAGAAGAGGTTCGAGAGACCATGATAAGCATTGACATGGATGAGAAAACTAAGAACGCATTGATACAACTCCTGTTCGAATTCAAAGATGTGTTCGCTTGGTCCTATGATTATATGCCCAAACTAAGTGTTGATTTAGTAGTACATAAGTTGCCAACTCATCTCGATTGCCCACCCGTCCAACAAAAGAAAAGAAAGTTCGAAACAGATATCAGTGACAAAATCAAAGAAGAAGTCACTAAACAATTAAAAGCCGGTGTAATCCGAGTAGTCAGATACACCACATGGCTAGCCAATGTAGTCCCAGTGCCAAAAAAGGATGGGAAGCTCAGAGTATGCGTTGATTACAGGGATTTGAACAAAGCAAGTCCCAAAGACAACTCCCCGTTACCAAACATCCATATCCTTATCGACAATTGTGCCAAACATGAGGTACAGTCATTTGTGGATTGTTACGCCGGGTATCATCAAGTATTAATGGATGAGGAAGACGCAAAAAAGATGGCCTTCACTACACCATGGGGAACTTATTGTTACAGGGTCATGCCGTTCGGTTTGAAAAATGCCGAGGCAACCTATATGCGAGCCATGATAGCTATTTTCCATGACATGATGCACCAAGAAATTGAGGTGTACGTTGATGATGTCATTATTAAATCCAGAACACAGGAAGTTTATGTTCGGGACTTGAGGAAATTCTTAAAGCGGCTGCGCAAATATGACCTGAAATTGAACCCTGCTAAATGTGCATTTGGTGTTCCTTCCGGGAAACTATTGGGGTTTATAGTTAGCCGCAGAGGCATAGAGTTAGATCCAACCAAGATAAATTCCATCCGAGATCTACCACCTCCAAGGACCAAGAAAGAGGTCATGAGCTTGTTAGGAAGGTTGAACCACATCATCCGGTTTATTGTGCAACTTACAACCACGTGTGAGCCAATATTCAGGCTTCTAAAGAAAGATGCGGCAATCAAATGGATAGATGAATGTCAGGGAGCCTTCGACAAAATCAAGGAATATTTGTCAAATCCACCAGTAATGGTCCCGCCTGAACCAGGAAGACCTCTTTTCCTGTACCTAACCGTTGTGGAAAATTCTTTCAGTTGTGTCCTCGGGCAACACGATGTTACCAGGAAGAAATAACAAGCCATCTACTATCTGAGCAAGAAATTCACTAGCTATGAAGCCAAATACACTCTGCTGGAGAGAACTTGTTGCGCCCTAACTTGGGTCGCTCAAAATCTCAGACATTATTTGCTAGCTCATACTACATATCTCATAACTAGGTTGGATCCTCTTAAATACATATTCGAAAAGCCAATGCCCACATGAAGGTTTGCAAAATGGCAAATCCTGCTCACGGAGTTCGACATTGTCTATGTCACCCGCACAACCATGAAAGCCCAAGCCTTAGCTGATCATTTAGCTGAAAACCTGGTTGATGATGAATACCAACCCTTGAGCACGTATTTTCCAGATGAGGAAGTCAATTCAGTTGAAATAATCTCATAAGACACTAATACCTGGAAAATGTTCTTCGACGGAGCAGTCAATGCGAAAGGTATTGGAATTGGGGCAATCTTGATTTCACCCACGGGACAACATTATCCAGCCACGGCCCGCCTTCGTTTCTTTTGTACAAACAATACTTCCGAATATGAAGCTTGTATAATGGGTATGAACATGGCCATTGATATGGATGTAGAAGAATTATTAATCATGGGAGATTCTGATCTAATTATCAAGCAAGTTCAGCGAGAATGGGAAACTCGAGATGTTAAACTCCTTCCATACAGACAACATGTGGAAGATCTTAGCAAATGATTCATAGCCGTCGAGTTCTGATATATTCCTCGATGCCACAATGAGTTGGACGATACACTGGCTACCCTAGCTGCAATGCTTCCATACCCGGGCAATGTTCACATTGACCCGTTAGAAATTCAAATCAAAGAAAGACATGGTTATTGTAACACGGTCGAAATAGAATCCGAGGTCCAACCATGGTATTATGATATCAAAAGATTCTTGAAAACAAAAGAGTACCCAGAGCAGGCCACCAGGGATCGAAAGAGAACTATCAGAAGGCTTGCCAACAGTTTCTTCTTAAGTGGAGAGGTGTTGTACAAAACGACCCCAGATATGAACTTGTTAAGATGCGTGGATGCCAAAGAAGGTGAGAAGATTATGAACGAAGTACATTCAGGAGTATGTGGCCCCCACATGAACGGGTACGTCCTCACAAAGAAAATTCTGTGAGCAGGGTACTACTGGATAACTATGGAAAAGGATTGTTTCTGCTTCGTCCAAAGGTGTCATCAGTGTCAAATACACGGCGACCTGATTCATGCACCACCTTCAGAATTGCATCCCATGTCAGCACCTTCGCCTTTCGTTGCCTGGGGGATAGATGTCATCGGGCCAATCGAGCCAAGAGCTTAAAATGGACACAGATTTATTTTGGTTGCCATCAACTATTTCACAAAATGGGTCGAAGCAGTCACTTTTAAAGCCGTCACCAAGAAAGCAGTGGTGGACTTCGTGCATTCAAACATTATTTGTCGTTTTGGTATCCCAAAGACTATCATTACCGACAATGCCGTGAATCTGAACAGTAACTTGATGGGTGAGGTGTGTGAACAGTTCCAAATCACACACCGCAATTCTACCCCTTACCGGCCCAAAGCTAATGGTGTCGTTGAAGCAGTCAATAACAATATCAAGAAAATCCTTAGAAAAATGATCCAAAGTTCTAGACAATGGCATTAGAAGTTACCGTTTGCATTACTGGGATATCGCACGACTTTGCGGATATCAGTTGGGGCCACGCCTTACCTTTTGGTTTACGGCACTGAAGTCGTGATCCCTGCGGAAGTGGAAATTCCCTCCCTTCGGATTATTGTCGAAGAAGAAATTAAGGATGATGAATGGATCAAAACCCGATTTGAACAATTAACTCTAATCGATGAGAAAGGATGGCCGCAGTTTGCCACGGGCAGTTGTACCAACAAAGAATGGCCCGCGCCTACAACAAGAAAGTGCGGCCCAGGTATTTCGAAGTGGGACAACTTGTTTTAAGACGTATCCTCCAGCACCATGAAGAAGCAAAAGGAAAATTTGCCCCGAATTGGAAAAGTCCTTACATTATAAGGAAATTGCTACCAAAAGGAGCATTGTACTTAGGGGACATCGAAGGAAATGACCCCGAAACGGCTGCCAATGCAGATGCCGTCAAAAGGTACTATATTTGATCCTCCATATAGCATTAAATGTTCCCCGGTTGGGATGACGAAGGCTTTCATTCTCGCTACCCAAACACCATTAACCCTCTTGCAAACCCTTTGAGCCGGTTACTCTTTTTTCATTACCCTCTTTGGAACCCGAGTTTGTTATTGAAAAAAAAAAGAAATTCAAATGAAAAAAAGAAAGAAAAGGAGAACAAGGAAAACAAAATAAAGAGAAAACAAAACAAAATAGAGGAAAAATATGACAAAAATCAAAAACAAAAACAAAAGTTCCCTGAACTACGTTCGACTTGATTCCGAAATACGTAGGCAGCCTCTCCGTGGGGTTCAGTCACACCAAAAAAACAAAAATCCACATTTCCCCAAGATTTTAAGTTGGGCAAAGTGTTAAGATTCGGCAATGTGTCGCTTGAAAGGTTCCAAAGTTGTAATTCAACACAAATTCTTTTCACCAAAAACCATATCCAAGTCCTTCCGGCCAATCGGCAAAGATGTCCACAATTGGAGGATACAGTTGTTTGGATCCAAATACAATCAAATGAGAGTCTCACTGGTGAAAACCCACACGGGCACCGTGAGGCGACGAAAAGCAGAGAAATTAAAAATGAGAGAGCCTTGTTAGTGAAAACTCGCAAAGAGCACTACAAGGCGATGGTGAGAAGAGAAATGAGAGAGGTTAGTTGGTGAAAACCCGCAAAGGGCACCACTGATCGAAAAGGATAAATGGGTCACTGGTATGGATGTAGTCCGGGGCAAGGTTTCTCAATCTCGAGGTAATAGTTGTGATGAATTTCTGAGAGTCGGACAGTTTACACGGATCAGGCATCCAGTCCAAAGGGCATGTCATGTTCATTAAAGTCTGCATGCACTCCAGATAAGTCATTCTTTCCTTTCCCCGAAACGGACACCTCTTGTTTAAATTCATTGTCCATTATGTCGTTTATTTTCTTTTGAATCCTTTTCGGTCTAACTCTGTCCCGAAGCAAGGCAAAGAAAAGATGGCAAAAGTGATTTACAGGGTCCTCGTTTGACACAAGCCCACATGCAAGGGAACCAAGCCTCATCAAGGGCATCGAATCGATCCTGACTGGTTGCAATGGTCGATGCTTTAAACGCAAACTCTTGAAAGGAGAAAATGAAATTGAAGTGCCTATAAAGGCGAATGAAGTTGAAAGGTTGAGCCCCGCGTGGCTAACCATCTTCGCAAGGTTTGAAAAGCTGAGATATTCCAAATTCCCTAAAGTTATAGTTGGAAGAAAAGTCAGAAATGAAAGGCCAATAAAGGCAAAATAAAGTTGGACAGGTTAAGTCCCACACGACTAACCGTAACAGTAGAATTTGAGGGGCCAAAAATTCCCCTCGATACTCCGGAAATCCAAAAGAAAAAAGCAAGTGAAAGGATTACAAAGGAAAAACAAAACATTGGGTCCCACGTGACCCATCGTCATGATAAAATCTGGAAAGCCCAGGGTCCCCGGGATTAGAGATGAAACCCAATCCCCAACAAGCAAGCAAGCAAGCAAGCAGTTTGTTGGGATCTTCGCCCAAAGAACTGAGATAGAGCAGTGGAAAATCAAGGCCACAAGACCAACCATCGTTTCAAACTAACAAATTGTTCTTTGTTTGAAGGAAACAGGTGTAACCCAAAATAACCTTGCAAAACGCAAGTGTAACCAAAAGAAAAGCGCAAGAGCTAGAAGCAGCTCTGCTACAACAACTCCAAAAAAGGAAGTTTTCTCCAAAACTCTTTTCCGCATTCACTCAAAATCAAACGAAAAGAAAAGAAAAGAAGAAAAAGTGATGTTGAAAACAATCCAAACTTAAAGTAGTATAGGGACTCCAATCCCTAGCTACACCTTTTCCCCAACATAGGATATTACATTCCTTAGTTGATGCCGACATAGGGTCTCCATTCCCTAGTTGATGCCAGCATAACCTGATGCCGACATAACTCAATGCCAACATAGGATATTCCATTCCTAAGTTGATGCCAGCATAACCAGATGCCGACATAACTCGATGCCAACATAGGATATTCCATTCCTAAGTTGATGCCAGCATAACTTGATGCCGACCTAAATCGATGCCAACATAGGATATTACATTCCTTAGTTGATGCCAACATAGGGTCTCCATTCCCTAGTTGATGCCGGCATAACCCGATGATTCTTCGAACGTGGGGTCCCACTCCCTAGCAGACACCGGCATAACCTGGTGATCATTCTGACAACAGCATAACATGTTGATCATCTCTTGACATTGGCATAACCCAGTGATCTCGCTCCCAGCAACAGCATAACCTGTTGACCTTTCCAGACACCGGCATAACCTGGTGATCCTTCTGACAACAGCATAACCTATTAATCATCTCCAGACATCAGCGTAACCTGGTTATCTCTTCTGACAACAACATAACCTGTTGATCATTTTCTGACATTGGCATAACCCAGTGATCTCCCTCACGGCAACATCATAACCTGTTGACATTTCCAGACACCGGCATAACCTGGTGATCCTTCTGACAACAACATAACCTGTTAATCATCTCCAAATTTCAGCATAACCTGGTGATCTCTTCTGACAACAGCATAACCTGTTGATCATTTTCTGACATTGGCATAACCCAGTGATCTCCCTACCGGCAACAGCATAACCTGTTGACCTTTCCAGACACCGGCATAACCTGGTGATCCTTCTGACACATCATAACCTGTTGATCATTTTCTGACATTGGCATAACCCAGTGATCTTCCTCCCGGCAACAGCATAACCTGTTGACCTTTCCAGACACCGGCATAGCCTGGTGATCCTTCTGAGAACAGTATAATCTTTTAATCATCTCCAGACATCAGCATAACCTGGTGAACTCCTCTGACTACAGCATAACCTGTTGATCATTTTCTGACATTGGCATAACCCAATAATCTTTTCGGCAACAGCATAACCTGTTGACCTCTATAGACATCGGCATAACCTAGTGATATCTTCTGACAAACAGCATAACCTGTTGATTATTTTTCTAACATTGGCATAACCCAATGACTTTCTCCCCGGAAACAGCATAATGGATAAGTTTCTGACATTGGCATAACCTGATGATCTTTCATGACACCAGCATAACCTAGTGATCTCTTTCTTAACCACGGCATAACCCGTTGATCCTCCCCCCAGACGCCGGCATAACCCAGTAATCTTTTCTCAATGACAGCATAACCTGTCATTTCTCTTCATAGGGTCTCCAACCCCTAGTTGAATTGTCCTTGGGGCTTAGGGTATCCACTCCCTGGTCTACAATAACATCGGGTGCACTATTCCCGGCTTTTCATTATTTTCAATAATAAAGTAGTATAGTTTTCCTTACAATAACTCACGAAATTTTCCTAATGAAAACTAGGGCAGAAAATTTCGTTCGTTCGCTTTTGATTATGCAGATAACAGTTTTAGGACATTGGACTCGAGACGACCAAAAGAAGAAGTTTCAATCCAGAATAATAAAACAAACAAGATAAGTCTAAATCCAAAAGTGCAGATACGGAGAAGATATGGACTATTCAGGACGAGATTGAAGTCATCCGTTCGGTATATCCTGCCTTGATCCGAAAAGCGAAGAGACGAAACCAACACCTGCAGCTAACAAACATCAGGATCCAGGTCAGAGTAAGCAAAAGATCAAGACTCAAGACCAAGTCCTAGATAGGAATCTTGTAAATTAGCAGCTGATAAGTTTATTTAGTCCTTCATTTTGTACTTGGGTGTAATAAGAAGATCAGCAGCAGTAACAGCAGCAACCGCAGTGAAACCAAAGTTACTCGGTAGTCCCAGCTACCAGAACTTCCAGAACTACACTAACCTGATTCCTTTATAGCCAAGGATATGTAGGCAACCTCTGTAGCAGGGTTCGGTCAAAATTTTCAAAAACGCTTCACAATGGAACATATGAATAAGTAAAAGTCATTTATTGCTGCTCACTTTGTCTTTGTCCAGAAACTCTTAGTGTTTCCGAACAAAGAGGGGCAGCTGTGAGCATGTGATTTTTACCTATCGTATAATCCTACAAAATCTCAACTAATTAATTGATTTCCTAATTTTGTTGGATTTTAATGCTATTTGCGAATTTATTTTATACATTGCGTAGCCAAAATCCGTCATTTAAATCCATAAATAGTTTAAAATGACATGATTAAGCACGTAATCTTTGTTATTATTTAAATAAATATAATAAGGCGAATTGAGTTTAGAATTAATTACTACATTTCTTGGATTAAATTAGATTTGAATNTTATTAGTTCATTTGTGAAAACTTCAGCAGAAGTGCTGAAGTTATCAGTTCATTTGTGAAAACTTCAGCAAAAATGCTGAAGTTATTAGTTCATACGTGAAAACTTCAGCAGAAGTGCTGAAGTTATCAGTTTATTTGTGAAAACTTCAGCAGAAGTGCTGAAATTATTAGTTCATTTGTGAAAACTTCAGCAGAAGTGCTGAAGTTATTAGTTCATTTGTAAAAAACTTCAGCAGAAGTGCTAAAGTTATTAGTTCATTTATAAAAACTTCAGCAAAAGTGCTGAAGTTATTAATTCATTCGTGAAAACTTCAGCAGAAGTGCTGAAGTTATTAGTTCATTTGTGAAAAACTTCAGCAGAAGTGCTGAAGTTATTAGTTCATTCGTGAAAACTTCAGCAAAAGTGCTGAAGTTATTAATTCATTTGTGAAGACTTCAGCAGATATGTTGAAGTTATTTAGTTCATTTGTAAGACTTCAGCACCCAACATGCTGAAGTTAGTTAGTTCATTTTTAAAAGACTTCAGCACCCAATATGCTGAAGTTTGGCCTGCCCCATACACTACCTAAACGACCCCGTTTGGTTTTAAATGGTTGAATCTTAGCCATTGATCGAAATAGATCAGACGGCTAAGAACTCCATCCCCTTTAGTATATAACTGTCCTAACATCCCCCCTACCCTCATTTCACCCAAAGCCTAACCCACAAGCCTTAGCCGCCTCCCCTCCCCTTCGTCTCTCTCTCTTCTGCCTCGACCAAACCCTAGCCGCCCTAGGTTTTCGCCGTCCAAAAATCGCCTACCAGCGGCGGAGCTTCTCCAATTAACCCCAACTTTTGACCAGATAATCTCCTCCCCCTTCTCAACCATTTCCTACCATTTATTTCACCAAAAACTCATTCAAATTTCTTTAATCTCAGATGTGGAAATGGAAAACCCTAGAACATGCTGAAAATGATCCCAAGCGACTCTGTGACTCAAACTTACATGAGTCGATGGTTCTCAACGAGAACCGTCGATTCATGTGAGTAAGGGTCATTTTTGGAGGTTGCCGTAGTCCAGCCAAACTCCGACTAGTCGCCGTAGTTCGTCCAAAACCCTCTAACGAGTATTCTCTCTTTCCTTACTATTTTTACATGTTACTAAAACCTAAAATTCATGTTAATCACTGTTTTTAGATTATTTACGTCTAGTTAGCTTTATTCTTGCTTGTTTCTATTTGATTAGTTATTGTTCTCCTGTCCTTAATGGTTTTCTAATCGTTGTTAGTTCATTGATTGTGCATCATGTTTATAATTAGTCAGTAAATTAGTTAAGATGTTAAGACCTCGTTTGGGTTATTTGATTGCTTAACTGATTTTGATTTGTGATTCAGGCCTGAGTTGTTAATTTGAGTGATTAACCTGAGCCTGATGGGAGTTAGTTAGGGGGGCTGATTTGGTTAAGTTAATTAGTCACATTTAGATTGAATTAAACCAAAAAAATCAGTTAACCTAAGGACTAAAGTGATTGACTTAGACCAGAGTTGATACCTAATTAACTAAGGAACCTAACTAGATTTAATTAACTAGAGTTAATAGTCAACCCCAAGCAAGTTTAACCCTGGTTACCAAATGGTAATTTCTGGGACTTCAAGGGATATATTAGGTAACCCAGTTTCGGAAATCAGGCTCTTAAGGTTAAAAGGGTCTTTTAATAAGTAAGAATGTTCTAGAATAGGGGCAGTTGTCCCAAAGATAGGGTTGACAGTTGCCCTATGTACTATTAGTATTATTTTTCCAGCTTTTTGGATAAGGTATATGCGAAAAGCATATCCCATCCTTGAGCTCCCTATAAATAGACCTTCTCATTTTTCACAAAAGGGGGACAGATAGGGAGGAGGATGATATTTTTTTGGACACTCTGAAAAGAAAAAAGACTCTCTTCTAGCTACAGAAAGAACCCAAATACTTTCTCATTCATAAACAAAAAAAAATTTAAAAAAATAATATTAATAAAAAGCAAATAGAATTCTGATTCCTTTTGGAATTAAGTTCATAAAGATGTGGTCTAGTTTTCAGCTTCTGTTTCTTTCCTTTGGATTCTGATTTTGGGAATCTTAAACACTCATATCCAAGATTTCTGGATCAATGCTTGCTGGTCTACTGGGTTTTCTTTGGGTTTCTGTTTGCTGCTGCTGATCTATCTTCCTTTTTGATGTTTATTGTTCATACTTGACCTTTATTTGGTCAAGTTTCTTACTGGATTTTCTTTCTCTTTAAAGGTATGTAACAGTGAACTTTATACAAAATTTTTGAATTCAGACTTTGTTTTAAACTTGTTGGTTCATGATGTATTTTCTTCAAGAATATGTGAATTTTCTTCTTCCCCTTTCTTAATATAGAAACTGCAGTAAGATCACCATTATCTAAGTGTATGCATGCAACTCTTGGAATCTGTTTGGTAGTGTGTTGAACTTCTGTTAATAAGCTTAATGTTTGATAGCTAAGTGGTAATTTCATATGTGTTTAGCATGTTTGGAAAAATAAATGGCACTAGGGTAGATGAATCTGACCTTCCCATGGTCAAATTCACCCCATAATAGTGCAAAAAATAGTAGTGTAGATGGCTGAAATTCACCCTTTAAGGGTATACAACATGTAGTCAAAAGGGCTATAGAGTAAAGAATCTGAACTCTTATATGGTCTGATTCAGTCTCTAAAAAGTCAAGAATAGTCAAAATGTTCAAAGGGATGCTGTTTGAAGTATTGGTTGGTTGTTAGAAATGTCAAGTAAGTTTGTATCTCTGGGTTTGAATCAGACTCTCCCTCATAGTCAGATTCAATCTAAGAAAAAAAAAACATAAAACTTGTTGCCTTTCTTTCTACTGAATTTGTAATTACTTATTAAAATTTGGTTGTCCATTCATGTGATTATAACAGTAGAAACCTCTCTTAAATACTTTTGTGTTAAGTCTATGTAAATGAAGTCATGGTAGAGTCATTAAATAAGCACTAAAAGGTGGTGAATCTGACCCCTTAATGGTCAAATTTATTCCATAAAGTGCTTAAATATTGGTCTGGATAATTTAGACCTTACATGATTGGATGTCACTATGAGGACAACATTCAAAAGGGTTGAATCTGATCTCTATAATGATCAGATTCAGTCTTTGGAAATGCACATGAATTCTGTCCATTAGTTTGGGATTGAAGGCTGAAGAATACAGATCCTAAAGCATAAAGGTTGCTGGCTCGCACAGGAGCAGCAGCTAATTGGGATCCTTTTATTTTATTTTTATTATTGAAACCTGTATTTTTAATGTAAGAACAATGTAATAGCGTATTTATAGTCATTTGTATACATTGCTTGTTGTATTAAGGACTGAACTATATAAAATTTGTGATCAGTTGTATTTTCTTAAATCTGAAACGTTTATTATTATAGCAGTTATGGGCCAGACCTGTTAAGGTCAGCCGAGCTTGGCCAAACTCGTGAGCACGACCCAATTGAGCCTGATAGAGTCTGAATTTCAGGCTGTGGGGCCTAGAATGTTAGACCCATTAACTGTGTTAAACAATCTGTAACTAGTCTTTTCTCTTCTGTTGTCAATTAGCATGAGGAGTATTTCATTTACAAAACTCACTATAAATTTCTTACTACTAAACACAATTTAATTTGAGGAGTAGTTAGTTTGGTTTTATGTTCAAAAGGATGTTCTGTCGCACAATTTAAGGCAAAATTCCATGTTGGATCCATGAGCTATGTATAAATACCCTTGTTTAATATATAGGAGTAGGTCAAATGGTAAAGAAATCTTGTACATGTAACATTATATTCGCAATTCGAATTTGCCTGATTTATTACCATATAAATGTGAAATCTGTTAGCATGTTTGTTCTTAATTTTTAGCTATTTGATTTCGAATCATTTCCAAATGACCTAATTAGGATGGCCTAAAGTGATACAAATCGGGCTAGACTAGGCTATAGCCCAAAAAATATTGTCCTTTAGGTTAGTAGATTTAATTTTAGACAATCTTCACATGCCTTCTAGATAGAATCATGCCCTTTAGATTGAAATTTGTTAAAGAGTCAAGTATTATTCTCAAATTACCATAACCTACACGCGGGAGTGTCAACTCATGCCCCAACCCTTCACTCTAAATAACTAATAAAAATGCACATAGCAATCACGGGTGCACTTCATGTGACGTTTTTGCCATGTGCTCGAAAACAACAAGTGTACGCCATCGTAACTTGTCCAAGATAAATCCATAAACGTCCTAATCGATCTTAAAACTAAAACGCTCTTTCGAAAATAGAAAACTTAAACATTGCCTCAAATAGGCACTATAAAATCGTCATGACCATAGTCTTGACCACGTAACCTACACTCGGGAGTGGCAACTCATGTCCCCGTCTTCAACTTCAAATTATAATAAAATCACACGTTGTAATTGCGGATGCATTTCATGTGGCGCAGTTATAATGTGTCCAAAACAAACAAGTGCACGCCATCGTGACTTGTTTCAAGATAAATCCATAAATATTAAAAGCGGTTAAAATTTAAAAAGGCTAAATGCACAATAAGTTTGAAACATGTAAATAATTAGATAATTAAGGCCAAATATTAATAGTTAAGCGACCGTGCTAGAACCACGGAATTCGGGAGTGCCTAACACCTTCTCCCGAGTTAACAGAATTCCTTACCCGGATTTCTTGTTCACAGACATTTTTAAACAGAGTCTAAATTTCCTCGGTTTGGGATTTCAATAAACAGTGTCCCGGAACATCGTCAAAAATCTGGGTGGCGACTCTGAAAATTAATAAATAAATCCCAAATCTGAATAATGTCACTTTAATTGGAAAAACTCCCTTACTACCCCTTCATCAATCCGAGAGGGGGATAGTGGTGAAAAAGGAGGTGTGACAGCAGTTACCTGCCCAGTGTGTCAAAGTTCAGAGGGAACTCAAAGGTTCCCTGAGCAATACTCACTGTTGGTTGATTTCCCAATGCACACGCAAGTGTACGTGGTCGACAAGTAATATAGGATTTTAAGTCCAGATATCGTACCCACAAGGACTTGTGTAAACTACTTGCTAAATCACTCTAATCGTTATCTAATCAAGCCAAAATAAAATCAAGGATGCAACTATTTTATACTAAGATTCTATGAAATAACTAATTATCAAGTGACAAAAATATTGTTATGTATTCAGTAGAGACAAATATTCCAGGGTTGTGATCTATTCACCACTCGTATTGCATTCTAATTAACTCTCCCTTTCATATAATTCACTCATGGTTGCTAATTAATCGATAAATGCTCTCATAGCCTTCTCCCGAAGCACTACTCGCCTATTCTCAATAGATTAACGCCTATATTCCTATGAAATTAATCTATTAGAACGCACTAAGATTACGATATTTAATTAAGCACGGTGACTAGGTATATTCCTATCCTAATCACAAATCCACTCCCCTGAAGGGTTAAGATCGCTCTCTCTTCAATTCTTCTCTAATCTATATACGGCTTTCCCAAGCATAACATAGATAGTATATAGAACCTAACTGCTGGCCAAACAATTAAGCAATTAAACACAGAATTGAAGAAACAACCATATATTGAGTGAACTATATTCAAGGTTAAATTAATGTCGAATAACAATATCCATGGCTAAACCACAACCCCAGAACAATGGGTGTTTAGCCACTCATGCTATAATCAAACAATTGCATAAGTGTGCATGAATTGAAAATACTTGAATAAAAATGAAGAAAACTGATAATCCTTGCTCCTTCAATGATCTTGTGTGTGTATTTGCTCTCCAAAAACGTCTTCCTCCTCAAAGATGTGTTCTTGGGTCTATTTATATGGTTGGGATAAACCCTAACCGTGTAAGAGACTTCTATTCTCACTTGGAAACACTTAAAAACCTTTAAAACTCAGAGTTCACTGAAGCAGGTACCCAGGCGTTAGCAGGCTAAGGCCTGGCTAACGCCTGGCAATGGCTGGCGTTTGAAGTGTAACGCCTGGCTAACGCCAGACACCCCCTGGCATTTGAAGTGTAACGCCTGGCTAACGCCAGGCACCTCCTGGCGTTTGAAGTGTAACGCCTGGCTAACTCCAGGCACCTCCTGGCCTTAAGAGCAGAACGCCTGGCTAACGCCAGGCTTGTCCCGGGTCGCTCCTTTTCGACTCTTGAGCGTATTTTTCGACGTTTATGCTCTCAATTACCTCGGCTTCCGTTTCCAATTCACCTACACATTAAATAAACCCCATTAGGCACATACGACGTTTATTTTTATCATTAAAGCACATAAAATGCAAGGTATATAATGCTAAAAATCATGAATCCTAGCCCCGCATCAATACCCCACACTTAGACTCTTTCTCGTCCTCGAGCAATATCCTTCAACACGTACATAATTAATTAAAAAGGAGTATTTTACATTTCCAATCACACACCTTACCTCTTAACTATGATCGATACCGACAATC
>MDKI01057244.1:0-23471 GCA_005239505.1 Nicotiana paniculata | reverse complement strand
CTCCCATTAAAGGTTCTGATGTAATCATAATACCGGAACTGCCAGAGCCATGATTTTTAGACCGGAAAACATCAACTCCAAAAGACATTGTTGGAGTGAAAAGATGTCTATAAAAGTACAGCAAGTAACACAAAAAATCCGGACACTTGTGCCGGAAACAGTCACCGGAATCTGGTGTTTCTGTCGCCGGAAAATAAAAAATCTTCGGATTTGGGTGAAACTTGGATGGATAGGCTCGGAAATACCTCAAGAACACGCTGTCTGAAAAACAAAATTCGAAATCTGGCCGGAAAAAGGGTACACTGCCGGAAAGCACTGTAGCTTGCCGGAAAATTTCAAAGTCGTCGGAATCTGTCGGAAATAGTACCAATAGACTCGGAAAAGATGGGCGAGTAGGCTGTCCTCAAGAAGCTTGGCCAAAAAATGGCCGGAGAAGCTCGCACGCGCCGGCGCGTGGGCTTCACGCGCTCGCCGGAAAAGTTTTTGTTGTGGCACGTGGGAGCGTGAAGGATTTTCCGACGGAGATTTTTTCTTAGGGTTGGTCGCCGGAGGCCGATCTACTTAGTGGTGGTGTTGGTTTTTGCACAACACTGATAAAAAATGGCTTTTTACTGCGGCAGACCTAAATGTTTGCCGGAAAAAGACTTTCGGTTGATTGATTTCTCTTCCCGGAGTCGCTGGAATTGATGCACAACGATAAATCTCTCACGATTGCTCTTGCTCTGATACCATGTGAGAAAGCACAGGAGAAAATAATATATTATTCACTTTATACAATGATACAATGAGCCCTATATATATAGATAATACATGTCCTACTACTAATACATATAGGATTAAGGTTAAGGTTATTTACTCTTATTTGGCTACTATAAACTAACACAAAGAAGCTCCATAGGTCCTTATGTCCTCCAGGAAACACCAGATGAGTGAATGATATTTTTCGACACAAATCAATTCTTGACGCTGAAAAATTACGCTAAGCTTGCAAGAGAGCAAGCACTGTAGAAATAAAAGGGTAGGAGATGACCTTTCAGAAGCATACAGTCCTCGTATTAATATATCATGCTCTAACAAAGTAAACACTAGCTTCTTACATCTTAAAATAAGTCCAAATGTAGGCCTAGATCCAGGCATTAATGGAGGCACACCAAGCAAAACCAAGAAGGGCTTTAAGCAAGTGTGAATAGGTAGTACAAATAATGCGACTCAACACATTAAGGCATGTCTTTTGGTTTTAATTAACTTTGGTGCACCCATAAAGTTCTGATTAACATAAATTTGTGGTGTCTTTTGTATAAACCATATTTTTGTGCTCTTTACTTTCTGGCATACTTCTTGTGTACGAGAGGTTTTCTGCCACGACATTTAAATACTAGTACATTATCCAAGTAAAAAAAATTACGGTAAGTGGCATTACTATGGCCTTTTTTTAAATGGGTAAATAACATATTTATATAAATATTTGCACAAAGCGGCATCACTATGGCTTTATTCTAACTTCAGTACTGACATATGACTTTAGTCTAGCAAATAAACTTTTCCTAGATCATACAACGGGCATGTGAATGAGTAATAAAGCAGAAAATAACTCACAGTTACAGTGCGAACTACGCCGCCACTCGCACCATCTCGGGCAATGGCAAGAGATACTGCAGTCACAACCAGTTTCTGCAAAAGTATATCAAAGGAAAGTTAAATCATTGGAGATATCTGCAGAGCAAATACAAAAAAGATGAATGCAAATCATGACCGGCACCTATCTATCACAAGACCGAAGAATTTTACTGTTTATCGCGGAATAGCTTCTGACTTCACAAAATTATAATGTTGAAATCAGCAATGATCCAATAAATACATCATGCATAGCATACATTACTCTAAAAGCATTAGCCTTCCTTCAGAATTAGCAGCATTGGGTTTGGAAAAAAGAAAAATTTGAAGAACTTTGCTACATCACAGAACTAACAAAAGAACACCTAAAGTCCCTAAAGTGTGACAGAAGAAATTAAGAGGTTTCTTAAGCAAATGGCTCATCATGGTCAAACCCTGTTCTGCAAATTAGAAAGTTTAAAGATATTATGCAACAAACCTCTGCTTCTTCTTGGGTCATTCCTTCCCTCCATGCTTGGTCAAAGAAACCATACAAATAACTAGATCCAGATCCTATAAACATCAAATGAAGAGAACGTCAGAATATTACTCAGCTAATGGTAGCATTTGAAGGACATTGGAGGCAAGCTGACAATTATCGATTATCAACAGCGAAAGCACAACACAGATCATTAAAAATAGCCAAAGCGAACGGACAAATAAGTATGTTAAGCAACGATATGAATATACTTCAATGACAATTTAGTGTGAGATCATCTCTATATCTTCCTGGCAGACTGGGTATTTCCTTTCAACGCATTATCTTCTTTTATGCTATTTCTGATCCAATGCTCTATCCTCATTCCAAAGGGTCAGGTCAGTAGCTCCGGCAGCGCAATAAAAAGGGCAGCTCAGTGCAATAAGCTCCCGCTATGCGTGAGTCCGGGGAAGGGCCAGACCACAAGGGTCGCAGCCTTACCCTGCATTTCTGCAAGAGGTTGTTTCCAAGGCTCGAACTTGCGACCTCCTGGTCACATGGCAGCAACTTTATCAGTTACGTCAAGGCTCCCCGTCCTTTAAATTGTGATAAAATCACTGCATCCACCAGACTTTACATGACGATAACTCGTTGTATCTCATTCAACCAAATGCACAGATTGTATAGAATCAAAATAAACATGAGATTATCCCATTAAATTCAATATAACAAATAACCTATCGAGCAGCTGCCATTAAAGGAAGATACACTACAACCAAGTAACCTATACCGGTGGTATTTTAAGAACCAACAGATCTATATAGTTAACTAGCAAAGTGCACCTGGGAAGCAAACGCATGAGAATACTCAAAGAGTACAGATTGACAACAAACCTCCAATAGCAAAAGGCTGCTCCAAGAGTGTGCCCCCAAGAGGAACCCCATATATTTTACCCCCTTCATATTTGTCCCATCCACCAACAATCATTCCTGTTTGAAGCATAGCCTGAATATTCGAGTTCAGAAATTAGTTAGAAAGAACTCATACACAGTGAAAATAATATGCAGAAGCTGAGTAGAAGTCTAGGAACAATGTGCAGGAAACTTCAGTCAAAAGAAAGTCGTAAAACTGTTAAAGAAACCTTAAAAGGTTATATCAAACATTTCTGACGATATGATTTAAAATACAGGATGGATAAATATATGTATAAATCCATCCAACTTAATTCTCCACAGAAATGGGAAAAAGGAGATACGTAGTATGATATGCTTATTACTTCAGAATTGTATCGGGGAAGATTAAGAAATTCTATGAAGAATTGTAAACTTAAGTAAATATATTGTGTACGGACAAATGTCTTAGGTTTCTCAAATTATCTGCATCCAAAATCTCTCAAAGTGAAACTGGAAAATTGGGGAGGAGCGGGGAAATAAAATCTGATTTGCACCACTACTGATTGTTCACACTGCCACTAGGATACTGCTAAATATAGTTCATTCAATGATTCCGGCTTTCTATAGGACATAATGACCCTTTAATATTTGAATTATTAGATATATGGGCGATTTAATCCCCATATTACTCCACAAAGTCGCACCAAATGGATGAGCAGAGATTCTGCCACAACTTTCTGAGTAAGAAGGTGCTATATCCCAGCTTTCTCTAGAGGACGACCATTCCTAACACAATCACTTGAAAACGATTTTTAAGGCTGATTATTTGTCATGGATTCTCAACAGCTAGAACGATTTGCATTAAAGAGAAGAAACGAAAAAAATTCCACAACTTTCAAGCTATCTATACATATACCCTTAAGTGACAAGCGAAATAAGCAAGTGTAGAAGTTCAAGTCCAGAAATTCTATTGAATAAAACAGTAAGAGATAGTATATTTCTTATAGAAGCAAACCTTATTGTTGTAGGATAATAACCTAACAAGGTTTGCCGCAACCTTGACGGTGGCTGGCTGGCCAAGCTGTATCCTGCAACCACAAGAACTTTCAACCTTAAAAGTGCCCCCAAAAAATGATTTTACTAAATAAGGGGCAAGCAAGAGCCACTTTATCATAATCTAGTTTCCTGCCAAAATTAATAAATAAACAAGAGCGGAAATTCTGGTGTGCTGATTCGAGCTTAAATATGAGTAGTTCAACTAATCAATTCCACAATCCCGACAACCAGGAAATCAATCAAAAAGCTGAAATCCGACAACAGCTTATCAGGGCAAATAACAATAACAACTTTCACCATTAACGAGAAACCTTCAAAGGAACAAGTTACAAGTCTGTCGGCTTTGGGGTTAGGGGATATTCATTTGCAAGTGACTAATATCACCAGGAAGTAAGCATTTGAATTAAATAAGAGGTGGAGGTGGCTTGATGGATTACGTGTGTTGGTGTAGAAAGTAGCGAACATAGTCCGAGACAACTTGCGAATCTGCAGCCTGCAAACCAATTATTAAATAATATGTCAGATACGATTCACAGAATGCTATAGAGAATCTATCATATTATAAGATAAAGAAAATCAGCTGTTAGGGATTCACTTCCAAGCATAAAGGCATTTTAACTTCTTAGAACTTACAACGGTTCCAAGTCATTTTCCATACACCTAGAAATAGGTAGAACGCATTTTGTCGTTTGTCTAATAAGCTAAAAATTGTTGGTGATGCCGTTGGAACTGTATCAACAATTTGATAATCACGCAACAATGAAAGCCGATATTTTGGACAAAGACAGACTCAACAGAGTACATAGGTGGGAGGTGTCCAAATACAAGCATCAATAACCCGAATTCAACCATCATCCAAACCTCTATTGCTAAGGAACTGAACAAAACGTCTAAAACTATAACACAACTTTTGCTAGAAAACATTTCCCATAAAATTATTAAAAAATCAACACATTGAAATAGTGGTTATCTCATTCTAATTTCAATCTACCACTATATGTTCCCACTATCCTATATTTTCACTTTCTCAACTTGCATTGCCCTACTTGAAGTTTTTACCTTAGAATAGGCTTTGCCCCTCGCGTAAGGGGGGCATGTGGGCCGATTAGGACCGGGCCCGGCCCAGGACAGCAAGCCCAAATGGGCGGTGAGCCTAAACGGTCCTAACCGGATAGGACCGGGACCGTGGGGAGGTGGGCTGGGTAGTGGGCCAGTCCCTTAGGCGAGGCCCGCGAGACCGGTACCTGCTGGGAAGTGGGCCAGTTCAAGCAGTCCTAAATGGGCCTATCCAAGCAGTCCTAAATGGGCCTAAATGGGAGGTGCGTTCAAATGAAAGCCTTGGCCGAGGGAACAAGTGTACCTAGTCAGACTGACCTTAGTACCGGGTCAAATCAATTTCAACCGGGAATTAACACTGCTACCAGTGGTATTTTATACTATGATCCAAAAAAAAAATCGTGAAGAATTGGCAAAAATAGTTACTGTTATGTGCTTACCCTATAGTTTTCCTTCTAACCTTCACTTTGTGCATTATATTAGAAAAGTTTTTAATCCTACTTATAAAGGATGACCTTGCACAACCGTAAAGAGCGATATTTATAAATATAAACATGAATATGAACAATTTTTGCGCTATTTATTTATTCATATAGATTGTCGTGTTGCTATTACTACTGATATTGGTAGAAGTGGTAACGACTGTGATTATCTTACTGTTACCAGTCATTGGATTGATGAGGATTGGATAATGCAAAAGCGCATTATTGCTTATAGAATAATTAATTCACGTCATACAGGGCAATTTATTTCTAGCACGGTTACAGATATTTGTAGATATTTTTGCATTAGTTATAAAATAATGTCAGTTTCAATGGATAATGCTCCTAGTAACACTAATGCTATAGCCTTGCTTACCACTATACTAAATTCTGCATTTAGTAAAATTTTCATGTTAGATGTATTTGTCATATTTACCATTTAATTATGGGTGATGGTATGAGAATTTTAAATGTTGAAATTGAAAAGGTTAAAATGGCTCTTAACTGGCTTTTTTATTCAAACCATAGAGGTAGACTTAGAGAATATTTTAAAAGATGCGATGAATTTGGCCTAAGAGAAAGAAAGGTTCCTAAATCTTGTTCAACTAGATGGAATTGCATGTATGAAAGTTTAGTTGTTGCATATGAATATAGAAACCCCATAAACTCAACGTTTAATGCTCATGTAAGTGATGATGATGAGCACCTACAAATGTGGATTGGGTTAATGTTAAAATGCTTGTAGATTTTTAAGAAAAATTTCATATTGCTACAAATGAATTTTCTAGGCAATATTATCCTACTATTTCTAATTCTTAAGTTTAGATTGCAGAACTTGCAAATTTGTTTAGTCATTTTTCAGATGGTGGGGTAATTTATCAACTTGCTATTGATTCTATGAGAAAAAAGTTTAAAAAATATTTTTTCCTTATTCCCGCTATTTATGGTGTTGCTGCCTTGTTAAATCCTACTATGAAATTAGGAAGTCCTTAATTTTGGTATGAAACAGTTTATAATGGTTTAACACTTGAAGATGAGGAGTTGTCTACACTTCCGGAAGCAATATCCTCAATTAAATAAATGCTCAAACTATTTATAGTGCTTATCAAATTGCATTAGATCATGCTAGACCAAATGTTCCAACTCCTACTTCTTCTAGTTCTCAATCATCTAAAAGAACTGCAGGAGTAAGAGCACTTAGTGCTTGAGCGAGATTCAGGGGTTCTCAAGGTTCTAGTACTAGTGCTTGTTCACAACTAAATGAGCTTGACGTTTATTTGTCAAAGGGAATTGAAGAAGTGAATCCCGACGGCTCCTTTAATATTTTGAAATGGTGGAAGGACAAAGAAAAACACTTTCTGATTCTTTCAAGGATGGCTCGAGACATTTTTAACTATTCAAGCTTCAACAGTGGCATCGGAGAGCGCTTTCAGTTAAGCAAGACTTCAACTCGGTGATTATAGAGCGTCTATGAGGGAGAGCTTGGAAAAATCAGTACTTTTCAGAGATTGGATCCGTTCGGAACGTAGAAATCTTGGACTTGCTGAATCACAACCAGAGGTAGACGAAGCTTATGAAGAAATGCTAGCTGAACTTACGGAGGATGCTGCTTCGCCCGGAAGCGGTGATGACCAAGCTTCTTTTCCGCCACCACCAACAGAAATTCCTTCGGACCTTGAAGGATTTATGAAATTTGTAAGAGATACCATGTAAATTAATATGTAACTTGTATTTTGGCACATCTTGATTAGTTTCTTTTTCTTCTCAATGGTGGTATTAGCACCTTGTTGTGTTCATTTCATGGGGGGAAGAAGACTAAGAAAGACATTGCCATGTTTTGTTAATGCTATAATAAAATTATAACGCATTGCATTGAATATCTCTTTATAATATTTTTGTGTTTAAATTTGAACTAAAAAATTTAGGTCACAATTCTATAATATAATTTACAAAAAAATGCCTTAGATAAAAAATTTTAAAAAAATAGGCCCGGCCCACTTAGGCCCACATAGGCCCGGGACCGGCCCACTTAGCCCGGGACCATTAGTTCGTGGTCCCGGTCCTAGGCCGGTTCCTACAAAAAATCCCACGAAGCCCGGGTCCACTTAGGACCGGCCACGAAGCCCGTTTAGGATCGGGCCCGACCCAGATTACACCCTTACCCTCGCGTAATGTTTGGTTGTGTAATCGAATTATCGAACCCCATTAAGAATTCACATTTCTTAAAATATCAAAAGCGACAGTTTGTGCTAAAAAGTATAACCCCCTTTCGCCTCTTCAATAATGACGAAAAAGAGAATTTTACTTGCACGCTCAAGTGTAAATCCATGTATCTAGTTTAGACATTTATACAGAGGTTGTCTCAGTTGTAATGACAATGAACCACATATATTACAAGTGCTCCCAAAACCTCTATGCCCCACCTATACGAGAGGAGGGAGCGCAATAAGAAACATACTTCAACCGTTCAACGTTTACCTAGCCACAAAAGAAAATGGCTTTACCCAAAAAAAATTAAAGGATTCACGATTTTCAAGCAGCCCTTAAGCACTTAGGAGTTAGGACAAGCTCAAAAGTACCTAAAAACACAAATCACTAGCACATCATTTAATCCCAATTTCAGCCCAACCGGTCATCAATGACTTACACCTCAATCAATCATTTTCCCCCTCTGCTCCAAATTTACAATAAATATAGAATTAGCAGATCTCAAATATGTACTTTAGTAATGCAGAATAAGTATAAGAAAACTACAGGAGCACCACATGACACATTCACGTTGTTAATCGCCACCTTGTGAGTCCTCCTTATCCATCTTATTTTCTTTTTGGTTTATTTTGTTGAACATGTTCGGCGTCAAACATGGTGGATAACGAACCCGCCACTTCTCCACTTAATATCAGCTCTTGTCTATGGCAGGATTCATAACCCGTGACGTGCGCCTAATTACACATCTCACACTGTGCTCTTACCACTAGAAGAGCATTTGGCATTACTGTGTTTAATTGGTCTTGTCATCCTATACAAGTATCAGTGGTATCGAAATCATCATATACAAAGTGACATATGCCACCTAATTTCTGTTAAACATGGTTTTTCTGACACGCCTAGGAGAGAGTGGAAGGGCATGCCAGAATATCTGGAGTTGCGTATGGTAAGATGCAAGACAAAGGAAAAGGTGATTTAAACTTCTGATAGTAGCTGCTAATGAACCATTGTTGTTGGATTTCATTGTCTTCTCATAAAATTCAACATTATTTCTCCTGAGTCCAGTAAGAAAAATCAGAATGAACATAGAAGACTCAATATTCATATAGCACACTCCAACTAATTAAGGATTAAGCGCAGTTATTGGTTGACTGATTGAAGACTTAATTGCATAAGTTTTACGCCTGAAATACTGTAGATTTTTAAACTGACATAGCTTAACAATATGAACTGTTTTCCAATGATCATAGGAAAGATAAGCAACAAAGAGATGTGCAGTTCTTTAAAGGTTCTCCATATTTTATACTACCTTAACTGAAAAAAGAGATATGCAGAGAGACATAGATAGACAAGATGCATAGGGAGAGAAAGAGAGAGCAAACAGAATCGTCGTTCGTTGTTTTTTTAAATTGGGAACACTTTCTCCTTGCAAAATTCTTTGTCATGTGGAAACAGAATACAACATTGACATGTGGGTTCACCGAAGCTCCTTAAATATTTTGAAGGAATGGTATTACCGATGGTAAAAAAGTGTTTTGGTATAGCTAAAACAAAACAAGCTCAATGTTGAAAATGATTAGGCTTGTAACTTGACAAGTCCTTTAACAATCTCATTTCTTTTTCTGTTCTACTTCTCCTTATTTGCCTATCCATCAAGAGCATATTAACAGGTTATTTAAATCTTATAAATGGAGTTTTGGCATCATTGCTGTCATATTTCAGCCACATCTACCGGTTCCAAAAGCAACAGACAGAAAAAAGACGGGAGATACTACTACATCCTTATTCAAATTCATGAATCACATGATCCACAAAACCCAGTATGCCAATAGTTCAACCAAAATAACGAAACCCCCAGATGGAATAAGGGGAAAGGGGATTAATGATGCCAAAGCACTAATAGCAGTTTCTACAGTTTCTCTTTGTCAGGAAGTATGAAATCCTAGCTGTCATATATAGTAACAAAGGTGGATGTAGTGCTCTAATTATGGGTTCCTCGAAGTGTTAAAATTTTCACTAAGTAAAAATAAGTAGATTTTGAACCCAGTAAATCAAACAGGTTGACAGGGTAGAATCCTGAACTCGGCCGTAATGTTCAAATCAGGTATCCACCTCCAGACATAGATAAAGAAGAGAGAAAGGCAGGAGTAAAAGTAGCATACCGATCCAGAACGGCAAACATAGACATTATCAGTGAGCTGAGTTATCTTGTCTGAAGCCCTATTCGCCACGTACATTCCTATATTTCCCAAAAAAAACAAAAAACACCAAACATATGCGGTTCTTCAGATTACGCAAATTAGCCGAATCCTTTATAGAAAAAATATACATTGAAATTCCTTTTCAAATGCTCATGCAACCTTGGTGGGTGTGTTACAATTTTCACAGATAGATTTAATCTTTCCCAGATAAAACCGATGTTATCAAAGGCGCGCTTAAGTCCTGAAGCGAGGCTCAAAACATGTTGAGCGCTTCGCCTCGCTTAGCGGGCGCTTCAGTGTTGTTATCAAGGCTCTAAGGCATACTTTTCCTTGCCAACGAGCATAATCTTGAAGAGGCGACACTAAACAATTGATTTTTCACTTTATTTTTAATTTTCTTCAACTGCTTTGTCCATATATTTAGTTTTCATGCTTATAGATATTAGTTTTGGACTACACATGCACATTTGTAGTTTTTCTCCATTTGTGCATTTCTTCATTAAAGCCCACGTTTTATTTGCGCTTTGCGCTTAAGCCCTAACAGACCTTAGAGCTTTTATGCACTTTTCGCCTTTGATAACACTGGATAAAATTACACAAAAGACTTTTCATTTCACAAATCCATAATACTAAAGAATTAACCAAACCCTTCTCATAATAAAACCATACAAGAATAACGACTTTATTTCCACTTATTCAACTCTTCTCAGCAAGACTATAATGCTGGAAAGTAAATCAAACTCTCAGAAGATCTAGCAAAACAGAGACTTTATTTCCACTTAATCAAACCCTTCTCAGCAAGACTATAATACTGAAAAGTAAATCAAACCCTCAGAAGATCTGGCAAAACAGAGACTTTATTTCAACGTAATCAAATCCTTCTCATCAAGACCATATTAGAATATGAATTGGAAGGTGGCCATAAGTTCTATTCGTTTCACTTTGATCCCTTTAGTTTAGTTTTTAATTACACATTTCCCCATCACCTTCGTAATTTCAGTTAGACCCTGTTCATTATCTAGGGCTTCTTCCTCATATTAAAATTATTGTAATTACTTTGAAGGCTATCAATGAAATTATCCCGTTTAACCATAACTTAGCTCAGGTCAGAATAGCCACCATTGTTGCAGCTCCATTTGCATCAGACTATAATGCCAAAAGACTAAATCAAACCCTTCTCAGACTATAAGAAGACTTTATTTCGGCGATCAATTTTTCGCAACAACATTATAATATCGAAAAATACTTCAAATCCTCCTCAGGGAAAACAACTATACGGAAACTTTATTTTCAGTAAATCAAAATTTCTGCAGCAAGACTATGAAAATTGAAAAACAAATGAAACCATTATGAGAACAAAAATTAAAAGAAATATTACCAGTGCTGGTGCGGGAGTCGGCGCCGAGGACGACGCCACCGTTGTAGGTGACGCCGATGATGGTGGTCCCCATTGAATGGGGCTGCTCCACATCGAGCAATGATTTGTCCATATTTTAGGGTTAAAAGCTTAAACGAGCAACGAAAAAATTTCAAGACTTTGAAGTATCAGTCGAGTGAGAGAAGAAATAAAGAAAAAGGGAAAGTAGGGGAAATCAGCAACTGCTCTTTGTCTTGGAGAGTAAGAAATATACTCTTTATGCTCTCTTTCTTTTTTTCGGGAGTTATACTCTCTTAATTACTAAAAATTTTAAAAATATTAAAATAATGAAAAAATACTCCATATTTTCCAATTAATAGCCGGTGGTCAAACCTTTTCAAGGTCAAATTATTTTTTCTTTAAAAAAGTTTTTTTTTTTTTTTTTAAGTTAGAGATATTTGGCCGATAGGAGAATGAATTTTTTTTTAAGTAGAAGCAGAAGCTATTTTCAGAAGCTGAAAATGTAACTTCTTCCCAAAAAGCATAAGCAGAAGTTATTTTTAAAAAATTCTCTTAATATATCCTTAATAAAAAAGTTATACATATCAAATCAAAATAACGTTACCCAATTTAAAATATTTAGCTATTCTAAATACAATTCTCTAAAAGTATATGTATTTTATAAAATTCTTAGGATAGATTTCTAATATATGGTTGCTTTAAGTGAATAGTTTTCTATTTGTTGAATTATGTTTTGATATATTCAAATTATTCAAAAAAAAAAATACTTTTCAAATTTATATTCATATTACTTAATAAAAATAAAAAACTTAATTATAGTTTTTCATAATAAATATTTAAAATTATTTATCCACTTAAATATTATTAAATGTTAAGTAATCTTTTTATGTTCTTATTCGTAATTTGATAATTAAATACACTTTTGAAAAGCTTTCCCAAATATAAATTATTGATCAAAAGTGCTTTTCAAGTTTATTAGCCAAACTCTAACTGTTTTCTCTCCAAATATTTCTTTATTACTAAAAGGGATCTGAAGAAAAAAAGTTTGCTCATCAGAAAACTTTCTAAAGACTAATTTTAGCATAAGAAGGGGAAGCATGCATTGACAAACTATTCGACATACGACGGACCTAACTGATTAATGTCATAAGTAATCTTCCTGGTCTAAGAGTAGCCGGGAATAGGAAGTTCATACTGAGCGTGAAGGATAGTGCTTCTACTCTCTCTAAGCCCTCCATATAGTGGCGCATCACTAGCCTTGCTTTTTAAAAAAAACACTTTCAAAATAAGCTAATTTTAGAACTTTGGCCAAGCAAACTATAAAAAGTTTTGAGTTAATAAAAATATTTTGTGGAATGTTTTCATAGTTTTGTCAATGATTATGGAGAAATATATTTTTGAAAGAATTACTAGAAAATACAGCTCACTCCATATTATAACCCAAAGTAGTGACCAGGCTATGACAAACACCCACATAATAAACCTGTGCAGATAACATTGTATGTACAAAATAACAATAAGTAACAACTAACCATGTACTATTGGGAGGGGGCATGCTAAAGGGTTACAAGATACAAGAGATACAACGGAAATGATAATCAGAACAGTCAATATGCCTTCAACCAGTGAAAATAAGTAAACACAATAAAGAAAACTGCATAGCATCACCCTTCGTGCTTTTACTCCCAACCTCACAATGAAACAATGATACTGCACGGCATCACCCTTCATGCTTTTACTCTCAACCTCACAATAGGAATCAATAGATATGGCATATCTCCTTCGTGCATTAACTCTCATAACATTGCAAGACATCACCCTCTGTGCATTAACACTCACAACAAGGAACGACATCACCCTTCGTGCTTTAACACTCTGCCTTACCACATAACAATGAACAAGTACAAAACAGGGAGATAGAATCGACAAGAACAAGCCTTACTTTAACAATGGTTCCACAATACCAATCTCAACTTTGGAATCAATACTCAATTATCACAAAGGCCCATAAACACGATAAGAACGATCAATTTAGTAAGTAACTAGTCTAAGCATGGATAACAAGATCAAAGTAAATAACAAACTGCAAGGAACAAGTCTCACCGGTATGCTTTAACGCGATAACAACGCATAAGTACTCGTCACCTCACATATACGTTGTACCCAACATCTAAAAATGTAGCAAATAGACAAACAAGTCCTAATCCCTCAAGTCAAGGTTAACCACGACACTTACCTCGCTCCAAAAGTCCACTCAAAGCTCAATCACAGGTTTGCCTCTCAAACAAGTCTCCGAACCAATAGAATCTAGTAAACTACCAACCAAACAATTCAAATTAAGCCTTAGGAACTACCTATTACTCATTCACCTCCGAGTCCGGTTATGTAATTTGTTTTGGAATCTGACCTCAATTTGAGGTCTAAATCCTCACTTTACAAAATTCCATATTTCTACCCAAAACCCTCAATTTCCACCATGAAAACATAAGATTTTTGGTTGAAATTTTAGGAAATGTAGTGAAAGATTGAAAGAAGCTAGTTTAGAATCACTTATCAATGATTTGAGGAAGAAAGGTTCTTTGAGAAATCGCCTCTAGGGTTTGTTGTTTTGAAAATTTGAAGAATGAGCAAAAACCGCGTCTAAGTCAAGTTTTACCCAGCTGCAGATGTCGCAATTGCGATATCATGTTCGCAATTGCGAGCATCGCAATTATGAGAAAGAGTTTGCAATTGCGAACTCCTTCAGAAATCCCAGTGATCGCAAATGCGATAAAATAGCCGCAAATGCGAACCATGCAACCCTCGAAAATGCGACCCTCCCTTCGCAAATGCGAAGATTCTCACAACAGTGTTGAGTCGCAAATGCGACTCTGCCTCCGCAAAAGCGGAATAGACAAGTTCACAAATGCGAACTTTAGCCTCGCAAATGCGAGTATAAGGTGGCCCAGCTACTCTTGGCAAATGCGACGAGTAGATCGCAAATGCGAACCCATTAGAGGTCACAAATGTGATGCCTGATCTCGCAAATGCGAGATCAGAGGCATGCACCAGAACTTAAACACCAACAACATTTCTAAGTCCAATTTCACTCTATAGCCTATCCGAAACTCACCCGAGCCCTCGGGGCTCTAAACCAGCTATGCACACAAGTCTAACAATATTATACGAACTTTCTCGCACGATTAAATCAGAAAATAACACATAGAACTACGGATTGAACACCAAAACAAACGAAATTTTCAAGAAAACTTTGAAACTTTTATTTTCACAACCGGACGTCCGAATCACGTCAAACCAACTCCATTTCTCACCAATTTGACAGACAAGTCATAAATATAGTATTGGACCTATTCCGGGTTCCGAAACTAAAATACGGACCCGATATCCAAAAAGTCAAACATTTCGAATTCATTAAGTCTTTAACTTTCAAATCTCTACAAAGTGCGATAACTTGGGCTAGGGACTTCTGAATTCGATTCCGAGCATACGCCCAAGTCCCAATTCACGATACGAACCCACCGGGACCGTCAAAACACGAATCCGGGTTCGTATGCTCAAATCATTGACCGAAGTAAACTCAAATGGATTTTAAGGCAAAATTTCATATTTTTCTCAATTTTTAACATAAAAGCTTTCCAGAAAGACACTTGGACTGCACACGCAAATCGAGGAAGGCTAAAATGAGGTGTTTAAGGCTTCATAGTGCAGAATTAGGTTCAAAAACATAAGATGACCTATCGGGTTATCATATTCTCCACCTCTAAATCAACAATTCATCCTCAAACAGACATAGAAAAGTACCTGGGCTGGTGAAAGGTGGGGATATCTACTCCGCATGTCTGACTTGGACTCCCAAGTAGTTGCCTCGACGGGCTGACCTCTTCACTGCACTCGGACTGAAGGATAACTCTTCGACCTCAACTGACGAACTTGTCGGGCTAGAATAGCCACCGACTCTTCCTCGTAAGTCAAATCCTTGTCCAACTAGATAGAGTTGAAATCTAATACATGGGACAGGTCGCCATGATACTTTCGGAGCATGGATACATGGGACACCGGATGAACTACTGATAACGCCAGTGGCAACGGAAGCCTGTAAGACACCTCTCCCACTCTCTCAAGAATATCACAAGGCCCGATATACTTAGGGCCTAACTTGCCTTTCTTTACGAACCTCATCACACTTTTCATGGGAAATACCCGGAGAAACTCCCTCTCTCTGACCATGAACGCAACATCACGAACCCTGCAGTCAACATAACTCTTATGCCTGGACTGAGCTGTGTGAAGTCGATCCTGAATAATCTTGACCTTATCCAAGGTATCCTGTACTAAGTCTATACCCAACAACCGAGCCTCCCCCAGCTCGAACCATCCAACTGGCGATCAGCACCGCCTATCGTATAATGCCTCATAGGGAGCCATCTGAATGCTTGAATGGTAGCTGTTGTTGTACGCAAACTCTGCAAGTGACAAGAACTGATCCCACGATTCTCCGAAGTCTATAACACATGCTTGGAGCATATCCTCCAATATCTGAATAGTGCGCTCAGACTTTCCGTCCGTTTGGGGATGAAACGTTATGCTCAACTCAACCCGCATTCCCAACTCATGTTGTACTGCTCTCCAAAAGTGCAAGCTGAACTGCGTACCTCGATCAGAAATGATAGACACGGGCACACTGTGAAGATGAACGATCTCGTAGATATAAATTTCTGCCAACCGCTCTGAAGAATGGGTAACTGCCACAAGAATGAAATCGCTGACTTGGTCAGCCTATCCACAACGACTCAAACTGCATCAAACTTCCTCTGAGTCCATGGGAGTCCAAAAACAAAATCCATAGTGATACACTCCCACTTCCACTCAGGAATCTCTAACTTTTGTAGTAAACCA
Source organism: Nicotiana paniculata (assembly GCA_005239505.1). Lineage (NCBI taxonomy): Eukaryota > Viridiplantae > Streptophyta > Magnoliopsida > Solanales > Solanaceae > Nicotiana > Nicotiana paniculata. The sequence goes on along the minus strand of MDKI01057244.1, from coordinate 7,230 downwards.
CCAAGTCTCTGATGCTCACACTTTACCTGCTGACAATTTAGACACCGAGCTACATATGAAACTATGTCCTTCTTCATTCTCCTCCATCGATAATGCTGCCGCAAGTCTTGATACATCTTGGCGGCGCCCAGATGAATAGAATACCTAGAGCTGTGGGCCTCCTCAAGAATCAACTCACGAAGTCCATCCATATTAGGCACACAAACACGACTCAACATCCTCAAAACTCCATCATCTCCCACAGTAACCTGCTTGGCACCACTGTGTCGCACTGTGTCCTTAAGGACCAACAAATGAGGGTCGTCATACTGTCTCTCCCTGATGCGCTCAAACAAGGAAGACCGGGCAACTGTACAAGCTAGAACATGACTGGGCTCTGAAATATCTAGCCTCACAAATGGATTGGCCAAAGTCTGAACATTCAATGTGAGCGGTCTCTCACCGACTGGAATGTATGCAAGGCTGCCTATACTTGCTGCCTTTCTACTCAAGGCGTTGGCCACCACATTGGCCTTCCCGAGATGATACAAAATGGCGATATCATAGTCTTTCAATAGCTCCAACCACCTCCTCTGCCTCAAATTGAGATCCTTTTTCTTGAACAAATATTGTAGGCTCCGATGATCCATGAAAACCTCACATGACATGCCATAGAGATAGTGCCTCCAAATCATCAGCGCATGAACAATAGCTGCCAACTCTAAGTCACAGACATGGTAATTCTTCTCGTGAACCCTCAACTATTGTGATGCATATGAAATCACCCTGCCATCCTGCATCAATACTGCACCAAGCCCAACACGGTATGCGTCACAATATACCGTATAAGATCCTGAACCTGTGGGCAACACCAACACCGGCGCCGTAGTCAAAGTAGCCTTGAGCTTCTGAAAGCTTGTCTCACACTCGTCTGACCATTTGAACAGGGCACCCTTTCGGGTCAACCTGGTCAACGAGGCTGCTATAGATGAGAACCCCTCCACAAACCGACGGTAATAACTTGTCAAACCCAAGAAAACTCCGGATCTCCATGGATGAAGTGGGTCTAGGCCAGTTCTGAACTGCCTCAATCTTCTTAAGGTCTACCTGAATACCCTATGCTGATACAACGTGCCCTAAGAAAGTGACATAATCCATTCAAAACTCGCACTTTGAAAACTTAGCATATAACTGGCTGTCTCTCAGGGTCTGAAGTACAATCCGAAGATGCTGCTCGTGCTCCTCTCGACTGCGTGAGTAGATCGAGATACCATCAGTAAACATAATCACAAAGGAGTCCAAATAAGGCCTGAACATTCGGTTCATCAAATCCATAAATGTTGTTGGGGCATTTTTCAACCCAAAGGATATTACTAGACACTCATAATGCCTGTACCGAGACCAAAAAGTTGTATTAGGGAAATCGAATGCCCTAATCCTTAACTGATGGTAGCCAGACCTCAAATCAATCTTCGAAAACACCTTGACACCCTGAAGCTGATCAAATAAGTCATCAATCCTCGGTAATGGATACTTGTTCTTGATTGTGACTTTGTTCAACTACCGATAATCTATGCACATCCTCATCGATTCATCATTCTTCTTCATGAACAAAACAGGCGCACCCTAGGGCGAGACACTAGGTTTAATGAAGCCTTTATCAAGAAAATCTTGCAACTGCTCCTTCATTTCTTTCAACTCTGGTGGGGCCATGCGGTATGGCGAAATAGAGATAGGTTGAGTTCCCAGATACAAATCAATACAGAAATCAATTTCCCTGTCGGGTGGCATTCCCGGTAGGTCTGCAGTAAACACCTTTGGAAACTCACGGACAACTGGTACCGAGTCCATGGAAGAAACCTCCGCACTAGAATCATGGACATAAGCCAAATAAGCTAGACACCCCTTCTCAACCATTCGTTGAGCCTTTATATAAGAGATAACCCTGCTAGTAGAGTGGCCAGGAGTCCCTCTCCACTCGAATGGAGGAAACCCCGAATAGGCTAAGGTCACTGTCTTAGCGTGACAATCCAATATAGCGTGTTAAGGTGACAACAAATCCATACCCAAGATAACATTGAAGTCTACCATATCGAGAAGTAGAAGATCTACACTAGTCTCAAGACTCCCAATGATGACCACACACGAACGATAAACGCGGTCTACAACAATAGCATCCCCCACATGTATGGACACATACACAGGAGCACTCAAAGAACCATGAGGCACAACCAAATATGAAGCAAAATAGGATGACACATATGAGTAAGTAGAACCCGGATCAAATAGAACTGAAGCATCTCTACTGCAAACAGAAACAATACCTGTGATAACAGCGTGAGATGACTCAGCCTCATGCCTAGCTGGAAAAGCATAGCATTGGGGCTGGGACCCACCACTCTGAACTACATCTCTAGGATGACCCCTGGATGGCTGGCCTCCACCTCTAGCTGCCTGACCTCCACCTCTAATGGCCTAACCACCACCTCTGGCTGCTTGACCCCTATCTCAGGCTGGCTGAGCGGGCGGTGAGGCACCCGGTGCCGGGACTATGGCACGAGAACCCTGATGCTGTGAACTGCTCGATGCACGAGGGCCAAATCTAGAAATGTGCTTCGGATCACCACAAGTATAACAGGACCTCGACTGATGTGACTGCTGACCCTCAAACTGGCCTTGTCGACCTGAGTAACCACCCTGAAAACTCTGGAGCAGAGGTGCATTAATAGGAGCTCGTGGTGCTCTGTAGGTTAGCTGATCAGATTAAGGCATATGAGGGCCACGACCACCTGAATCACCATAGGATGCCTGGAGTGCCGAATGAAACGTCCTAGGAGGATGGTCTCTACCAAAAGTACCCCTGCCTCTAGATGAGACACCTCTGAATCCACTGGAATGACGAGGCCTCAGACCCCTGACCTCCCTGTGCAAGAACCATCTCGACTCGCCTAGCGACTTTGGCAGTCGCCTGCAAGGAAATCTCTCTCCCGTTCTCCTTAGCCATCTGAACTTGATAGGTTGAGCAAGTCCCTAAGTAAACCTAATTACCCTCTCTCTCTCGGTAGAAAGAAGAAGAATATCTTGACGGGCCAATCCACAAAATGGGTCTCATACTGATTGACGGACATACTACGCTGTTGGAGACGCTCAAACTGCTGATGATAATCCTCTCTCAATATGGCAAGAAGGAACTTCTCAAGAAATATCTTAGAGAACTGGTCTCAAGTATGAGCAAACGACCCAGCTGTTCTGGTCAATACAAAATCCTTCCACCATCTCTTGGCGGAACCCGTCATCTAAAAAACAACAAAATCGACCCCATTAGTCTCAACTATCCCTATGTTCCGCAGAACCTAATGGCAGCGGTCAAGATAATCTTGGGGATCCTCAGAAGGTACACCTCTAAAGTGAACTAGAAAGAGATTGGTGAACTTGTACAATCTCAATAAGCCCTCAGAAGACATTTCCTGCCCATCACCGGCCTGCGCCGCAACAACCGGCCGAACTACTCCGATTGACTGAGCTGCTGGAGTCTGATACTGGGGAGCCATCTGCTCTGAAGTGTGAGTAGTAGGAGTCTGTGCTCCTCCTCCAGCCTGAGAGACAGCTGGTGCCATGGGAAATGTGCTAGTCTGGGCCACACTCTCCATAAGGCCCACCAAATGGACCAAAGTGTCCTGTAGCACAGGGGTGGTGATGAACCTCTTAATTGAGCTGGCCCGAAAGGAACAGTCTGGGTGGGAACCTCCTCATCAAACTCTACCTGAGCCCTTCCCCTGCCCCTGCCTCGGCCTCTGGCATGGCCTCAGCCTCGACCCTTGCCCCTCGTAGGAGCTGCCACTGGGGGCTCTGACTGCTGTTCAGCTGAAGATGCGGTACGTGTTCTCGCAATCTGCGAGAGAATAAGAGTAGAAGAGTTCAATTATCAATGAGAGAACAAAATCGTACCACATAGAATAATGGAAGTGAAATTTGTTCCTAAACTTCATAGCATCTGGAAGAGAAGTACAAATATCTCTGTTCCGATCCTCCAGACTCTACTAAGCCTGCTCGTGAATTGTGAGACCTAGGCAACCTAGTGCTTTGATACCAACTTGTCATGATCCATAATTCCCACCATCGAAACCGTGATGGCGCTTAACATTTCACTTGCTAGGCAAGCCAACGTTAGAGTATTCCTAATGCCAACTTTAGCAAATTTCAATAACATAAACAATTGAGTTGAACAAAAGATAAAATTGATTTGCGGAACAACATAAAACCCATAATATCTGATACATTTAGGATCTAGAGTCATAACTCACGAGCTTCTAAGATTTACTACAAACAGAGTCAGAAGGAAAATACCAGTGTTCTCAGAGAAAGGAAACAGTAAAATAAAGAAACTAGGAAGAGACTTCACAGTCTGCGGATGCCAGCAGATCTACCTTGGGTCTCCAACAAGCAATTCCAGCTGCTAACCTCACGATCAGCTAGGGCCGGTACCAAAATTTGCACAAGAAGTGTAGTATGAGTATAACCGACCCCATGTACTCATAAGTGTTGAATCTAACCTTGACAAAGTAGTGACGAGGCTATGACAAGACACCCACATAATAAACCTGTGCAGATAACAGTGTATGTACAAAATAACAACAAGTAACAGCTAAACATGTATTATTGGGAGGGGGAGATGCTAAATGGGTACAAGATATAAGAGATAGAGCGGAAATGATAACTAGAACAATCATTATGCCTTCAACCAGTGAAAACAAGTAAACCCAATAATGAAATTTGCACGACATCACCCTTCGTGCTTTTACTCTCAACCTCACAATGAAACAATGATACTGCACGACATCGCCCTTCGTGCTTTTACTCTAAACCTCACAATATGAATCAATAGATATGGCACGACATCAACCTTCGTGCATTAACTCTCATAACATGGGACGACATCACCCTTTGTGCATTAACACTCACAACATGGCATGACTTCACCCTTCGTGCTTTAACACTCTCCCTTACCACATAACGATGAACAAGTATAAAGCAAGGAGATAGAATCAACAAGAACAAGCCTTACTTCAATAATGGTTCCACAATACCAATCTTAACTTTGGAATCAATACTCAATTATCACAAAAGCCCGTAAACACGATAAGAACGATCAATTTAGTAATAACTAGTCTAAGTATGGATAACAAGATTAAAGTAAACAATAAACTACAAGGAACAAGTTCCATCCACATGCTTTAACCCGACAACAACGCATAAGTACTCATTACCTCACATATACGCTGTACCCAACATCTAAACATGTAGAAAATAGACAAACAAGTCCTAATCCCTCAAGTCACGGTTAACCACGACACTTACCTCGCTCCAAAAGTCCACTTAAAGTTCAATCACAACTTTGCCTCTCAAACAAGCCTCCAAACCAATAGAATCTAGAAAATTACCAACCAAAGGATTCAAATTAAGCCTTAGGAACTACCACGATTGCAAAGGATTCAATTTAAGTCATTATCGAAAAAGTCAACAAAAGTCAACCCCGGGCCCGCTTGGTCCAATCCCAGAGTTCGGACCAAAACCCGATTACGCATTCATCCCTGAGCCCGATTATGTAATCTATTTTGGAATCCGACATCAATTCGAGGCCTAAATCCTCAATTTATAAAAATCCTTATTTCTACCCAAAACCTCCAATTTCCACCATGAAAACATAAGTTGAAATCTTAGGAAATGTAGCGAAAGATTGAAAGAAACTAGTTTAGAATCACTTACCAATGATTGGGGAAAAAGGTTCTTTGAAAAATTGCCTCTAGGGTTTCTTGTTTTGAAAATTTGAAGAATGAGCAAAAATCATGTATAAGTCAAGTTTTACCCAGCTGCAGATGTCGCAATTGTGATATCATGTTCGCAATTGCGAACATCGCAGTTGCTAGAAAGAGGTCGCAATTGCAAACTCCTTCAGAAATCTAAGTGATCACAAATGCGATAAAACATCCGCAAATGCGAACCCTGCAACCCTCGCAAATGCAGTCCTCCCTTGGCAAATGCGAAGATTCTCAAAATAATGCTGAGTCGCAAATGTGACTCTACCTCCGCAAAAACGAAATAGACAAGTTCGCAAATGTGAACTTTAGCCTCGCAAATGCGAGTTTAAGGTGGCCCAGCTACTCTTTGCAAATGCGACGATTAGCTCGCAAGTGCAAACCCATCAGAGGTCGCAAATGCGATGCATGATCTCACAAATGCGAGATCAGAGGCCTGCACCCGAACTTAAACACCATCAATATTTCTAAGTCCAATTTCACTCTGTAGCCTATCCGAAACTCACCCGAGCCCTCGGTGCTCTAAACCAACTATGCACACAAGTTCAAAAATATCATAAAACTTGCTCGCGCGATCAAATCGCCAAAAAACACCTAGAAATACGAATTGAACACCAAATCAAACGAAATTTTAAAGAAAACTTTGAAACTTCTATTTCACAGTCGGACGTCCGAATCACGTCAAACCAATTCCATTTCTCACCAAATTTGATAGACAAGTCATAAGTATAGTATTGGACTTATACCGTATTCTGAAACTAAAATGCAGACTCGATATCCAAAAAGTCAAACATTGGTCAAGCATTTCAAATTCATTAAGCTTTTAACTTTCAAATTTCAACAAAGTGTGATAACTCGGGCTAGGGACTTCCGAATTTGATTCCGACCATATGCCCAATTCCCAAATCACGATACGGACCGATGGGGACCTTCAAATTATAAATTTGGGTCCATTTTCTAAAAACATTTACCGAAGTCAACTCAAATGATTTTATGGCAAAATTTTATATTTTTCTCAATTTTTAACATAAAAGCTTTCCAGAAAGACGTTCCGGCTGCACACGCAAATCGAGGAAGGCTAAAATGAGGAATTTAAGGCTTCATAACACATAATTAAGTTCAAAAACATAAGATGACCTATCAGGTAATCACATGACGGGGTCCTTGGTGGCTCGGGTGGGTTTCGAACCACCTGGAACAAGGTTGAAGTTGGCAGCAATTACTGGTGTCTGGTGTGAATCTTGATCCCGGATGTGGTCTCGCAATTGTGGAGTGCTGTGAGAGTGTTGGTCCCAAACGCACACGCAAGTATACGTGGTCGACAAGTAATATAGGATTGTAAGTCCAAATATCGTACCCACAGAGACTTGAGATTAACTATCAACTAAATTAAACCCAAACAATTAATTTATTCAAGCGAACACTAAAGTATGAA
>MDKI01225422.1:0-65708 GCA_005239505.1 Nicotiana paniculata | reverse complement strand
CCCCCCCCCCGCGCGCCAAGCCCTCTCATTCTCTTCCTCTCACTCGCCGTCATCATCTCCCTCATCTATCAAACTCTCTCGACCTAACCCTAATTCTAAACGCCGTCACCGGCGTAAACCTCCAGCTTATGATGCTCCCATGTCTTCTCCGACCAACCCCAGTCCTCTACACGCCATGGCTCTTTGATTTCTTTGATCCTTGAGAAGATCTCAAGGAACCCAATGGGTTCTGGTTGAAACTTGCTTGTCTCAGGCCATTTTCCATTTGTGAGTAAGAATTTCTCCTTATTTTTGTTACGAATCTATGGGTTCTAGACCTATTCTCTCATCTCTAATGTTATTTCTGAAAACCCTAGTTCATTGCTATCGATTCTTCTTAGATCTTCATAGATCTGAGATGATTTGGGTATTATTAAGTGTTCCCCCTCAAAAATCTTTTGTTTAATTGATTATTCCGACTTTTCCCTAAATTAGGGTTCATCCCAAATTATTTTTCAAAGGTCCTTCTGACTTCTAAGTGTTTAATCAATTATTCTTTCATCTTCTTGACTGTTTTTTGCAAGAGTATTCAAACCCTAGTTGATTCTATATGATAACTGATTTTTCCAATATTTGCTTCGATTTTGGGTCTTTCTGTGTTACCAATCGTATTAATTTACTCTGTCTCTTGGACTTAAACATTTTCTTGTCAAATCCAGTATTTTTGTGGGTTTTGCCCTAATTAATCTCTGTTAGGGTTCAAACTTATTTTTCGGGCTAATTTCTATATTTTTTGTGAGGTCTTACTTAGTCTAATCTCTATTTATGAAAGTTGAGTATTTCTTCCCGGAAATCAGTGTTCTTTTGAAAGTTTTGCTGATTGCTTTACTCTGTTAAAGATTCGTATGCATAGATTTATTTGTTTCCTTGTTTATGACCTTAATTGGTCATCTCTGCCTTTTTTGATTGCCCGTATAATTTTGAATTCTTACTGATTCCTTTATTTGGTATGATTTGGATTCTTGCCTTAATTAAACCCCTGTTATTACCATTTGATAAATTATCCCTAATTAAGGGGGTCTATTCTGAACCCCTTTATGTTATTGAATTATGTGACCCTGTGGTTGCCCTAATTGACTAATTTCTGATTCCTTTTACCTTATTTTGTTCTACTCCTAAATTTCTATATATACACTCTTGTCTTACCTCTCAACACACGAACAATTTAGTTCAGAATACTTACACACACTAAAACTCTCTCTTCCTTCTCTGCTACTTGTGCTAACTGTTCGTCTAGCTGGTTGAAAGCCAAGGCTAGACAGTGAAACTCTACTTGCTTTATATTCTGCATTTTGCTTCCTTAACTGGTATGTCCTTAGTTCAATTCTGAAACTTACTCTATGTGCTCCATGTATGTTAATCCATGTCTCCTTTTGCACTAAATTAATGGATTATGTATTCAATTGTCTTCTTGTTTACTGCTTTATTCTGTTTAAATTATGTCCTCCCTTGTTCAAGTATGTAATCAGTATGTCTAGGTCTTACTTGTTTTGTTTGATACTTGGCCAGCATGTTTATGTAGTCCCTGTTTACTCCCCTTAACTAGTATGCTCATGACTCCTAATGTATTTGATTGATCCTAATTGGTATGACTAATGCACCCCTGTCTTCAACATGACTATTTCCATCCTCTGTCTCTATGTCTTAATTGCATATTACCATAACTGACTTGTTAAGTCTCTAAATCAGTAAACTCCTAGTGTTCTATGCATTTGTTGTCCCATATGCTCCCCCCTTGTACCCTGTTCATGTGTTTCTAATGTGAGCTCTCTATGTTCCCAACCGCCCTGATCCCCATCCATAAAACTGTTTGTTAAATGGTTGTGAATCTGGGAATTCAATGATTGTGTGGTTGCTTGTTGAATCTTGGTTCTCCTCAGAATTGAATTCAAAATTGTTTTCCACCCTTAGTATTTTTTTTAAGAACTGTTGCTATTCTTGAAAACCTTTTCACTCCTGAATTGTTTACCCCTATACTGTTTTTACTAAGTTCTTCCAACTATGTCAAGCACTCTCACTTCTACTCTTAGATTGCCTAAGTTCTTCCCCGCTAGTGTGTGTACTGCCTAGGAATCCATGACAGTCCTCCGAACTCTGGCACACTAGGACTGGACTTTTCCACACTGCACATAATCACTTCCCTATTCAAAGGATCTTTGTGTGACATTTCTCGGGATCCCCGAGGTCCTTAGGGAACTTTGACACACCAGGACATCCTATTGGCTATGAGACTTTAGCATCCTGCACTGTTTTGAAGGCCTGGTATTTCCATGTTCACTTTCGGCCTATCTCAGGCTCCCTATAGCATAGCTTATATTTATTATGTAATTCATTTATTTATGGTCTGTAATAATACCTTTGTAAACAGATATTGGGAAACTTAGTAAAGGGGAGGGATTAGTATATGGATTTTTGTAGGGAGACCGGGTAGAAATCATGCTTTGGGTGTATATTATGTTTACTTGCATTAGAAATTCTGCCTTTAGGTCTATGTTGTGTTCACTTGCATTAGAAATCATGCTTTAGGCTCATATTATGTTATTCGCATTAGCAATCACGCTTTAGGTTTATATCATGTTTACCATGCTTTTAGATCACTTGGCATAATAGGAAATGTTATAGGCTCATTACCTTATTTGTTACGGAATTTCACTTCTGCATAATCATGATCACCTAGAAATCATGTTATTAAGTTACCATTGCAATTTTGCTTAATAAAAATTTCCATCCTTGGAGTGCATTAGAAATCCTGCTTTAGGACTATGTTTGTATTTGCTTTACATCATGTCTACATCGCCTAAGTCAATAATCGTTCTGTCTATAAGAACGTTTAAAAGCAATTTCAGCACCTAGACAAGCATGTTTATAGGATGTATTAAAAACTCAAACTATTTGTTTTCCTTTAGTCAATTTCCAGAATTCTGTTTGCATTTTAGACAGCATGTTATAGGGTATCCCTGAACCACGCCTAGGCAATCGTATAGGTAATTAAGGCCCGATAAAAATTGTAAAACTATGTTTTGTTTATTTGTGACTGTCCAGATTCAGTAGGTTCTAAATTCAGTAGGCAAACTGATTAGGTCTTTACCGCTTAGCCTTAACGTAATGTTGCACATTCTCTATTTTTCATGCTCACTTAGATATCATATTCTAGGACCTTTTCTGAAACATTTGAAATCTTATTGTTTGAGACATGCTAATTTCATGTTTATTTGTGGAGGTAAACATGGGCCCTTAACTATTGTCTTACTTGACAGTCTTGTTTGTTCTTTGTTATCGCTTAGATTTTCCTTTTTAAACACTTTAGGAGAGTCTAGAACTGCCTAAAGATAGAGGTCCTAAACACCTCTATGGACACAAGGAAGGGACGGGTAATGCACGCTTAGAGTTCGTTTAATTAAAATTGCTTATACAATCACTAAGGGGAGGGTAATCAAGTAGTAAAAGGATATGATGACATGTGCGCTAATGTCTCGTGTAACCCCTCTAGTTGAGGAAGGATTAACGGGCATTGTACGGATGTGATCCTATAGGTTAATAAATTAGGACCCCCCATCTTATTTACATATATGTCCGCAGACTGCTTACCTTTTTAAACTCCTTTTATCTTACTTACATATGTGTTCTCAGACTGCTTACCTTTTTAAACTCCTTTTATCTTACTTACATATGTGTGCTTAGACTGCTTATCTGTTAAATGACTAATTTACTAAGTGTGTCTGGGACCCACCGTTGTGGACCACGAGGGGTGCCTAACACATTCCCCTCAAGGTAATTTCAAGCACTTACCCAATCTCTGGTAATGTAGACTGGTTTCATGAATTACTTGCATTAGGTGCCCTAACGCGCCATCAATCTGTTAGATGGAGACTCTTATATTTCCATACCTCTCTCCCAAAAGGAAGGGAGTTGTCCCAAATGAATGCTGAAACCCGATTTCGCGAGGAAAAAAAATGGCGCGACAACAGAGATATCGATTTTTGTATTGATGTTGCTCCGGGCACTCAACCCATTTCTATTCCTCCATATCAGATGGCCCCACCAGAATTGAAAGAACAGTTGTAAGACCTACTTGATAAGGGTTTCCTCAGGCCTAGTGTCTCGCTCTGGGGTGCACCGGTTTTGTTCGTAAAGAAGAAGGATGGATCGATGAGAATGTGTATATATTACCGGCAGTTGAATAAATTTATTATCAAAAATAAGTATCCATTGCCGAGAATTGATGATTTATTTGATCAGCTTCAAGGTGACAGCGTGTTTTCAAAAATTGATCAGAGTTCGGGCTACCATCAGTTGAAGATTAGGGCGTCTGATGTTCCTAAAACAGACTTTCGGACAAGGTATGTGTAAAGACACGTAAACGTTTATGGCTAAAACTAATTCCCAAATAGGTCCCCGTATTGTTATAACTGTAGAAATTCTTAAAACAGACCCTTTTGAGTGAAAAGTACCCCGGGACTTAAAAGAATTAATTTTCCAGATTTGCGCAGGTTTGCGGTCCACTATGCGATCGCAGATCAGATATGCGGATCGCATAGTGGTCGCATACTTGGACAGTTTGCTGTCCATTTTGAGGACAGCTATGCGGCCTAGAATGCGATTGCACTTCTCGAATGCGGGCCGCATAGTTGTCGCATTCTTGCACCTTGTCTTTTGCGGAGGGAGTTATGCGACGCACTATGCGATCGCATAACAGGTATGCGGACCGCATAGTGGTCGCATACCTGGGCAGTCTGCTTTTCTTTTTGGCCCATTTGAGGGCCATTTATGCGACAGGGATGCGGACCGCATAGCAGGAATGCGATCGCATTCCTGACCGTATTTCTGCTTCGGGACTGTTAAATTTCTAATTTTATACCCGACCCCCAGTTCATTAAAACACTTACCCCTTTCATTTTAAGCCTATTTTCTAATAAATTAGAGAGAGGAGAGAGTGGGTTCTAGAGAGAGAGAGTCCAACTTCATCAAATTTGTTCCTCCATCACTACTCAGGCTTGGAATTGATCAAGTAGGACACCATTTTCTTCACTACAAGAGGTAAGCTTCCACCCCATCAACCTTAATTTCAATATTTTGTTAAATAAAACATGGTTAGGTGAGTTCATGAAGATGGGGGTACGAGTCTTGCATGCATGTAACCAACTAGTCATAATCTAGTAAAAGGAAATGGGTTAAAGTAATCTTTCACTAAAAAGAGGCCATTTAATCTAAAGGAACACCTAGTGTTTGATAGAATTCTCAAGTGAGTTCAAGACATGATTGTTATTCCTAATTCTAAGTGAAATTACGCCACATTGTGAACTAGATTGAAGGTGCTAGAAGGTCCGGTGAATTGTGGTAGAAAATTGAAGGGGAATTCTGATTTGAGGTATGTATGGCTAACTTTAATTCTTGTAGAGTCATCTTGTTGGTGTCCGAGAACTCGGTATGAAATTCTCGCTTAAGCATATGTGAATTGATTGCCCTGTTGTGTCGAGGTTTAAGACCTCGTTCTTTGAATTTCTTAGTCCATTACCATGTTATATGAGCTTGCGAAAAGGTGATTCTTTGTGCTTATTCTATCATGTGTGAAGCTCGTTAAATGTTGAATACATCGTTATGAGAGGATGTGCTGCAAAACGAAAGAAATGATACTGAAACAAAGTGTTGAATGTATCTAAGTGCCAAATGTTGTGTAGTAAATAATGGAAAGGAAACGGGGTTAAACTAATTGATTTGTGTTTTGATGGCATACCGTATATGACTCACTATTTGATAAAGATTTCTGCGGCCTTGATTTCATATCGTTACTTGGTTGTTACAAATGAATATCCTTGACGATGAGAATCCTTGTGATTGAATTATTGGTTGATGTTGCTATTAATTACATTATTGAACGTATCAAAGTGCTAAGGGTTGTGTCGCAAATAATGAAAGTAAATATGGGTTGATTTTATTGAGTTAAATGATTGTGGCAACACCATATATGAATTACTGATTGGTAAGGATCATTGTGTCTGTATTTCACATAGTTACTGGTTGATATGAACTTATGTTCTTCATAATGTAGATCCTTGTGATATAATTGCTGGTGGTGGTTGCTGTGAATTGTGATCGTAAGGTGGGACCGGGTTGAACGCCGCAACAGAATTGTAAGGTGGGATCGGGTTGCACGCCGCAACAGCATTACAAGGTGGGATCAGGTTGCACGCCGCAACAGAATTGTAAGGTGGGATCGGGTTGCACGCCACAACAGAAGTAATAAGGGTGTAATGTGATTGTGATATGGGATCGGGTTGCACGCCGCAACAAAAGTAACAACGGTGTAATGTGATTGTGAGATGGCATCGGGTTGCACGCTGCAACAGAAGAAATAAGGGTGGAATATGATTGTAAGGTGGGATCGGGTTGCACGCCACAACAGAAGTAATAAGGGTGTAATGTGATTGTGAGATGGCATCGGGTTGCACGCTGCAACAGAAGAAATAAGGGTGGAATATGATTGTAAGGTGGGATCGGGTTGCGCACTGCAACGGGGGAAACAATTGAAATAAGAAACTGTGGAAACCTCATTTGTGATTCTCTGTATCTCTGTGCAATATTTGTTTGGGTTTCTTTAACTGCCTCATATATATGCATTGCTTGATTTTACATAGAGTAAAGTTTTTTTATACATACTAGTACTATTCAATGGTACTAACGTCCCTTTTGCTGGGGGTGCTACATATTCTATATGGATGTAGGTGGTTCTATAGCAGGTAGCTCGGTTCACCATTAGTGGTGCCTCATCTTCATCTCTCTAGCAGTTTTGGTGAGCCCCATTTCCTCTCGGGGCCGTGTGTATCATCTCTTTTGTTTATTTTATGTCTTTGAGGTATAGCCGGGGCCTTGTTTCCGGCAAGTATTGTGTAAACTCCTAGTACTCTTAGAGGCTCCATAGACACTGTGTGGGTTGTATATATTTTGGGTAGTAGTTGTAATTATTAGTAATCTTTGTTCCGTGTCAGAAATGTTGTGCTTAGTTTGTATATTTTGGGATTTTCAAATTTTGAAGCTTTAAAGAGGAAAAATGGAAATATGGTTGTAAATTCATATTAAATTTGTATATTGTGCATGGGGTAACGCGTTAGGTAGGAACGGCAATCCAGGTCCGCTTGACCGGAATCATTCGGTTAGGTGTCGGTCTCGTCCCTCGGTTTTGGGGCATGACAAAGTTGGTATCAGGGCTTAATGTTTTAAAAGTGTCCTAGGATGTCTCGGAGCCATGTCTGGTAAATCCCTTCTTGTCGGTGTGTTGTCGACCACATCTATAATTAGGGGGATGCATGGACATTTAGGAAAGCGCCCTTTTATTGTTACTCTGTATCGTGCAATGAAGTGTAAAGTGAAAACATCTTTATCTAACTCGTGCATTGTCTCAATTTTCAGTAAATGGCACCTAAGAAGAGAGCTCGACTCAGCCCAGAGGCCAATACCACCCTAGTAGTGGCCGTGAATTCTTTATCTGATGGTGCGGGTGAGAGTGATTCCCCGACCTTGAATCTGCCTAACTCTTCCATCCCAGGATAGGATACTCCTATTCCTGCTCCAGCGGAGGGTGCTACAGTACCTCCCGCTGATGTTCCTGATCCTTCTTCAGTTCCAGCTTCCGGTCCCGGTATTTCTGATGGAGACCTCAGGGGAGCTATTCAGATGTTGACTCAGCTAGTGGCCTCCCAGGCCCAAAGATCACATGTTTCCCCTGCATCCTCTAGCGAGCAAGGGGATTCTTCAGGTTCCGGGGTCAACCAGTTTCTGCGGTTAGCCCCTCCAGAGTTCACACGCACCGACCCAGAGGCTGATTCTCAGCATTTCATTGATGAGATGTGCAAGACCCTCCGAGTTATGAGGGCTACTAAGACAGAGGGAGTTGAGTTGGCTTCCTATCGTCTGAAGGGAGCGGCATATTCGTGGTTTGAAATGTGGGAGAGTTCCCGTGGAGAAGGGAACCCTCTAGCGAGGTGGGAGGAGTTTGTGGATGCCTTTATGGATCATTTCTTACCTGCCGAGATTATGGCAGCCCATGCTACAGAGTTTGAGGCCCTTAAGCAGGGCAACACAAGTGTGTGAGAGTATCATATGGAGTTCGTGCACTTGTCCAATTATGTTGTTCACATGGTGTCTACTATGGAGGCTAGAGTTCGTCGGTTTGTTCAGGGCCTTGGTCCCTTGGTTATTAATGAAGCTGCTACAGCTGCTCTTCATTCAGATATGAACTATGAAAAGATTGTGGGATTTGCCCAGGCTACGAAGGCTCGGAAATTAAAGATAAGAATGGAGAGGGAGAGCAGTAGTAAGGCCCGGTCAGCGGGCAACCCTGGGAGTTCAGTTGGAGGAGGGAGATCAGTCCTTGAGAGAGGGTCATCAAGGCTCATTCCTATGCTCAGTCCTCAGCTAGTGCGACGCCACCAGGGCACAGTTATCAGCAGAGAGGTCGCGTTGAACCAGGTTCAAACAGCAGGAGGTTTCATCAGTCGGGTCATGCAGGTGGGAGGTTCCAGTAGCAGTGGAGGTCCCCATGCCCTAAGTGTGGGAGGTTTCATTCTAAGCCCTGCCACTTGGACATACCAGTATGCTATAGGTGTGGAGTGAGAGGCCACGTTCAGCGAGACTGTCGTGCACCCCGTCTGGGCACGGGTAAGGGCACTGCTCAGCCATCCAGTTCTTCAGCCACTACATATTCAGCACGCCCTCCCGCTCCAGCAAGGCGCGGTGCAGCTAGGGGTGGAGCCCGGGGTTGAAGGGGACCCAGTCAGTTCTGTGCTTTGAGTGGTCGCCAGAGTGCGGAGGCTTCTCTAGATGTTGCCACAGGTATTCTGACTGTTCAGTCACATGATGTTTATGCTCTTATTGATCCTGGGTCTTCTTTGTCATATGTTACTCCATTTATTGCTTCAAGTTTTAGGATAGAACCCGAACAGCTGCACGAGCCGTTCTCTGTGTCAACTCCGGTTGGTGATTCTATTTCGGCCATGCGAGTCTATAGTAATTGTGTGGTCACGGTGCGTGGTCGGGATACCACGGCCGATCTTATTGAGTTAGAAATGGTAGATTTTTATGTAATTATGGGGATGGATTGGCTTTATTCGTGCTTTTCTAAACTCGACTGTCAAACCATAATTATGAAGCTCGAGTTTCCTAATGAATCAGTTATCGAGTGGGAGGGGAATAATGTTGTGCCAAGAGGTAGATTTATTTCCTACCTTAAAGCCTCAAAGATGATCAGAAAAGGTTACAGCTACCATTTGGTCCGGGTTGCGGACACCACTTCAGAGGTGCCTGCTCCCGAATCTGTGCCTGTTGTGAATGAATTTCTTGAAGTATTTCTGGATGAGCTTCTTGGGATTCCACCAGATAGAGAGATCGATTTCGGGGTTGATGTATTGCCAGATAATCTATTCCACCTTACCGAATGGCGCCAGCAGAATTAAGAGAGTTAAAAGAGCAATTGAAAGATCTACTAGAAAAAGGTTTCATACGGCCAAGTGTGTCTCCTTAGGGCGCACCGGTTCATTTTTTCAGAAAGAAAGACGGATCGCTTCGGATGTGTATTGATTATCGGCAGCTCAACAAGGTCACCATCAAAAACAAATACCCATTGCCTCGAATAGATGATTTGTTCGACCAGTTGCAAGGTGCTAAGTTCTTCTCAAAGATTGATTCGTGGTCCGGGTGTCACCAGTTAAAGATCAGGGAGCAGGATATTCCTAAGACTGCCTTCAGGACTCGATATGGGCACTTTGGATTTCTGGTAATGTCTTTTGGTCTAACCAACACCCCAGCAGCTTTTATGGATCTCATGAATCGGGTTTTCAAACCGTTTCTTGACTCCTTTGTGATTGTCTTCATTGACGATATCCTTGTTTATTCGCGAAGTCAGGAAGATCATGCTACTCACCTCAGGACAGTTCCGCAGACTGTTCATCAGCACCAGTTGTATGCAAAGTTTTCAAAATGTGAATTTTGGCTAGAATCAGTCGCCTTTTTGGGACATGTTCTTTCCAGGGAAGGGATTCGGGTTGATCCCCAAAAGATTGCAGCGGTAAAGGATTGGCCTAGGCCAACGACCCCGATAGAGATACGCAGTTTCTTGGGTTTGGCTGGATATTATTGGAGGTTCGTGGAGGGATTCTCTACCCTTGCCTCCCCATTGACTAATCTGAAACAGAAGGCGATTAAGTTCCAGTGGTCCGATGCTTGTGAAAAGAGTTTTCAGGAATTGAAATTGAGATTGACTACGGCGCCGGTGTTGACCTTGCCAGAGGGTACAGAGGGATTTGTGGTTTATTTTGATGCTTCAAGGGTTGGTTTGGGGTGTGTGTTGATGCAGTGCAGGAAAGTTATAGCGTATGCTTCTAGGCAGCTCAAGAATCATGACAAGAATTATCCAACGCATGATTTGGAGCTCGCGGTAGTTGTGTTTGCATTGAAGATCTGGCGGCATTATCTTTATGGGGTCCATGTGGACGTGTTCACAGACCACAAGAGTCTTCAATACTTATTCAAGCAGAAGGAGTTAAACGTAAGGCAGCAAAGATGGTTAGAATTACTCAAGGATTATGATATGAATATTTTGTACCATCCAGGAAGGCGAATGTGGTAGCCGACGCTCTTAGTCAGAAATCCATGGGTAGCTTGGCTCAAAGCAGGTCAGAGGCTTTTGGCTCGGGAGGTGTATCAGTTGGCCAGTCTGGGGGCCTCAGGTGAAGGGAATGTCATCGTGCGTAACGAAGCAGAGTCTTTGCTTGTAACAGAAATCAAGGAAAAGCAATTCAGAGATCCAGCATTGGTACAGTTGAGAGAGGAAATTGTGAATCATAAGACTACAGCATTTTCACTCGATAATGATGACGGTGTTTTGCGGTGCCAGGAAGGCTATATGTTCCAGACGTGAATGATCTTCGGGAAAGGGTAATGGAAGAGGCTCACAATTCCAGGTATTCAGTACACCCACATTCTACGACGATGTACCATGATCTCAAAGAGATTTATTGGTGGAATGGTATGAAGAGGGGTGTGGCGGACTTTGTGGCTAGGTGTCCGAATTGTCAGAAAGTGAAGGTCGAGCATCAGAGGCCCGGTGGGTTGATGCAACTTATGGAAATACCAATGTGCAAATGGGAAATGATAAATATGGGCTTTGTGGTGGGTTTACCTCGCACTCCACGTAGGTTTGACTCAGTTTGGGTAATAGTGGATCGGCTCACGAAGTCGGTGCATTTCTTGCCAGTCAAGTCCACTGATACTGCAGAACAGTACGCTCAGTTATATATCAATGAAATAGTCAGGCTCCATGGCACTCCAGTATCTATTATCTCAGATCGAGGGGCCCAGTTCACAACTAACGTTTGGAAGAAATTTCAACAAGGTTTGGGTACGTAGGTAAATCTCAGCACAGCATTCCACCCGCAGACTAATGGGCAGGCAGAGCGGACCATTCAGACGCTTGAAGATATGTTACGGGCTTGTGTATTAGATTTCAAGGGTAGCTGGGATGATCAATTGTCGCTTATAGAATTTTCTTATAATAACAGTTTCCATGCTAGTATTCAGATGGCCCCATTTGAGGCATTGTACGGAAGGAAGTGTAGGTCTCTGATTAAATGGTTCGAGGTTGGCGAGGCGGAACTGCTAGGACCAGATCTTGTGCGCCAAGCTATGGAAAAAGTTAAAGTCATTCAGGAAAGGATGAAGACTACTCAGATTCGTCATAAATCCTATGCGGACGTTCGTCGAAGAGATTTGGAGTTTCAAGTAAATGATTGGGTATTCTTGAAAGTGTCCCCCATGAAAGGAGTAATGTGGTTTGGGAAGGAAGGGAAATTGAGCCCAAGTTATGTCGGGCAATATATGATTGCTCAGAGGATAGGACAGGTGGCTTATAGGCTGGAATTGCCCTCTGACATGTCACTAGTACACTCAATGTTTCATGTGTCCATGTGGAAGAAAGTGATTGGGATCCATCCGCCATTTTTCCGGTTGAGATGGTTGAAATTAATGAAGGATTGTCATATGAAGAGGTTCCAGTTGCTATTCTTGATAGGCAAGTCCGTAGATTGAGGAACAAAGAGATTGCTTCTATTAAAGTATTATAGCGGGGTCAACAAGTCGAAGAAGCCACATGGGAAGCGGAAAATGAAATGAAAGAGAAATATCCCCACTTGTTTGAATAAGTCCGGTAGTGGTTTTGAAAGTTGTCATTCCTAAGCAATTATGTATTGTGTTAAATTTTGTGCAAGAACACTCCACTCCCCTAATTACCCTACTATTGTGACTTCTCAAACTTTTTGCCATAAATGTATATGTTGTTGTGAATAGCTGAATTATGTGCAACTCATTGTAATAGTTGAATTATGTGCAAATTTGTGGAGTTAACCGAACTATGTGAGGGTTGTGGAAGTAATTGAATTACATGTAGCTTGTTGAAATGACAGAATTATGTGCAAGTTGATAGAGAAACTGGTAATGTGTGGAGTTGGTTAAACTTATGTTTCAAGGTCTCTCTGACAGGTAGATAGGCCTAATTACAAAGGAAACTCTGCCGAAATTTTCAGGGAATACCGGAGTTAGTAAAAATTTGGTGGTTGGCTTATTTTGTGTTTGTCCTACTCTAGTGGTTCCTCGATCCTCATTCGAGGACGAATGATTTTAAGTGGGGGAGAATGTAAAGACCCGAAAAAATTTTATGGCTAAAAATAATGCCCAAATAGGTCCCCATGTTGTTATAACTGTAAAAATTCTTAAAACGGACCCTTTTTGAGAGAAAAGTACCCCGGGACTTAAAAGATATAATTTTCCAGATTTGTGCAGGTCTGTGGTCCACTATGTAATCGCAGATCAAGTATGCGGAGCGCATAGTGGTCGCATACTTGGACAGTTTGTTGTCCATTTTGAGGACAGCTATGCGGCCTAGAACGCGATCGCTTTTCTCGAATGCGGGCCGCATAGTTGTCGCATTCTTGCACCTTGTCTTTTGCGGAGGGAGTTATGCGACGCACTATGCGATCGCATAACAGGTATGCGGACCGCATAGTGGTCGCATACCTGGGCAGTCTACTTTTCTTTTTGGCCCATTTGAGGGCCATTTATGCGACAAGGACGCGGACCGCATAGTAGGAATGCGATCGCATTCCTGACCGTATTTCTGCTTCGGGGTTGTTAAATTTCTAATTTTATACCCGACCCCCAGTTCATTAAAACACTTACCCCTTTCATTTTAAGCCTATTTTCTGATAAATTAGAGATATGAGAGAGTGGGTTCTAGAGAGAGAGAGTCCAACTTCATCAAATTTGTTCCTCCATCACTACTCAGGCCTGAAATTGATCAAGTAGGACACCATTATCTTCACTACAAGAGGTAAGCTTCCACCCCATCAACCTTAATTTCCAGATTTTGTTAAAATAAAACATGGTTAGGTGAGTTCATGAAGATGGGGGTAGGAGTCTTGCATGCATGTAACCAACTAGTCATAATCTAGTAAAAGGAAATGGGTTAGAGTAATCTTTCACTAAAAAGAGGCCATTTAATCTAAAGGAAAACCTAGTGTTTGATAGAATGCTCAAGTGAGTTCAAGACATGATTGTTATTCCTAATTCTAAGTGAAATTATGCCACATTGTGAACTAGATTGAAGGTGCTAGAAGGTCCAGTGAATTGTGGTAGAAAATTAAAGGGGAATTCCGATTCGAGGTATGGCTAACTTTAATCCTTGTAGAGTCATCTTGTTGGTTTCCGAGCACTCGGTATGAAATTCTTGCTTGAGCATATGTGAATTGATTGCCCTGCTGTGTCGAGGTGTAAGACCTCGTTCTTTGAATTTCTTAGTCGATTACCATGTTATATGAGCTTGCGAAAAGGTGATTCTTTATGCTTATTCTATCATGTGTGAAGCTCGATAAATGTTGAATACATCGGTATGAGAGGATGTGCTGCAAAATGAAAGAAATGATAATGAAACAAAGTGTTGAATGTATCTAAGTGCCAAATGTTGTGTAGTAAATAATGGAAAGGAAACGGGGATAAACTAATTGAGCTATGTGTTGATGGCATACCGTATATGATTCACTGTTGATAAATATTTTTGTGGCCTTGATTTCATATCGTTACTTGGTTGTTACGAATGAATATCCTTGAAGATGAGAATCCTTGTGATTGCATTGTTGGTTGATGTTGCTATTAATTACATTGTTGAACGTATCAAAGTGCTAAAGGTTGTGTAGAAAATGATGAAAGTAAATATGGGTTGATTTTATTGAGTTAAATGATTGTGGCAACACCATATATGAATTACTGATTGGTAAGGATAATTGTGTCTGTATTTCACATAGTTATTGGTTGATATGAACTTATGTTCTTCATGATGAAGATCCTTATGATATAATTGTTTGTGGTGGTTGCTATGAAATATGATCGTAAGGTGGGATCGGGTTGCACGCCGCAACAGAATTGTAAGGTGGGATCGGGTTGCACGCTGCAACAGAAGTAATAAGGGAGTAATGTGATTGTGAGATGGGATCGGGTTGCACGCCGCAATAGAAGTAATAAGGGTGTAATGTGGTTGTGAGATGGGATTGGGTTGCACGCCGCAACAAAAGAAATAAGGGTGGAATATGATTGTAAGGTGGGATCGGATTGTGCGCCGCAACAGGGGAAAAAATTGAAATAAGAAACTATGGAAACCTCATTTGTGATTCTCTGTATCTCTGTGCAATATTTGTTTGGATTTCTTTAACTGCCTCATATATGTGCATTGCTTGATTTTACATAGAGTAAAGTTTGTTTATACATACTAGTAATATTGAATGGTACGAACGTCCTTTTTGCTGGGGCCGCTACATTTTCTATATGGATGTAGGTGGTTCTATAGCAGGTAGCTCGGTTCGCCGTTAGTGGTGCCTCATTTTCATCTCTCTAGCAGTTATGCTGAGCCTCATTTCCTCTCGGGGCTGTGTGTAGCCTATATCATCTCTTTTGTATATTTTATGTCTTTGAGGTATAGCCGGGGCCTTGTTGCAGGCAAGTATTGTATAAACTCCTAGTACTCTTAGAGGCTCCGTAGACACTGTGTGGGTTTTATGTATTTTGGGTAGTAGTTTTAATTATTCGTAATCTTGGTTCCGTGTCGGAAATATTGTGCTTAGTTTGTATATTTTGGGATTTTCAAATGTTGAAGCTTTGAAAGAGGAAAAATGGAAATTTGGTTGTAAATTCATATTAAATTTGTATATTGTGCACGGGGTAACGCATTGGGTAGAAAAGGCAATCCAGGTCCGCTTGATTGGAATCATTCGGTTAGGTGCCGGTCTCGTCCCTCGATTTTGGGGCGTGACGGTATGGGCACTATGAATTTTTGGTGATGTCTTTTGGCTTGACTAATGCCCCAACAGCCTTTATGGATTTGATTAATCGAGTTTTCAAGCCTTATCTAGATTCCTTCGCATTTGTGTTCATTAACGATATTCTTATATACTCCCGCAATCGGGAGGAGCATGAACAACACCTTCGTATAGCCTTCCAGACTTTGAGGGATAATCAGTTGTATGCAAAATTTTCAATGTGTGAATTCTGGTAAGATTCAGTAGCTTTCTTGGGTCACATCGTATCAGCAGAGGGTATTCAGGTAGATTCTAAAAAGATAGAGGCAGTCAAGAACTAGTCTAGACCTACTTCAGCCACGGAAATCAGTAGCTTCTTAGGTTTGGCGGTATACTACCATCGTTTTGTGGAGGGGTTCTCCTCTATAACAGCACTGATGACGAGATTGACTTAGAAAGGTTCCCCATTTAAATGGCCGGATGAGTGTGAGGCGAGATTCCAGAAGCTCGAGACAGCATTGACTTTAGCACCGGTATTGGTGTTACCATCAGGTTCAGGATCTTTCACGGTATATTGTGATGTTTCCCGTGTCGAGTTGGGAGCGGTATTGATGCAAGAGGTCAAGGTGATAGCATATGTGTCTCGGTAGTTAAAGATTCATGAGAACAATTATCCTGTCCATGACTTAGAGTTGGCAGCCATTGTTCATGCATTGGAAATATGGAGGCACTATCTTTATGGCATGCCATGTGAGGTTTACATGGATCATCGTAGCCTCCAGTACTTGTTCAAGGAAAAGGATCTTAATTTGAGACACAGAAGATGGTTAGAGTTATTGAAGGATTATGACTCACTATATTGTATCATCCATGAAAGGCCAATGTGGTGGCCGATGCATTGAGTAGGAAAGCAGTAAGTATGGGCAGCCTTGCATGTATTCCAGTTGGTGAAAGATCGTTAGCTTCAGATATTCAGACTTTGGCCAATCAGTTCGTGAGGTTGGATATTTCTCCCAGCCATGTTCTAGCTTGTACAGTTGCTCGATCTTCCTTATTCGAGCGTATCAGAGATCGGAAGGATGATGACTCGTACTTGATGGTCCTTAGGGACACAGTTCGACATGGTGGTTCCAAGAAGGTTACAGTATGATATGATGGTGTTTTGAGGATGCACGGTCGTATATGTGTGCCTAATGTTGATGGCGTTCGTGAGTTGATTCTTGAAGAAGCTCACAGTTCTAAGTATTCTATTCACCCGGGTGCTGCCAAGATATACCAGGAACTGCTGCAGCACTACTGGTGGTGAAGGATGAAAAAGGATATAGTTGCTTATGTGGATCGTTGTTTGAATTGCCAACAGGTGAAATACGAGCATCAGAGACCCGGTGGTTTACTTCAGCAGATAGAGATTCCTGAGTGGAAGTGGGAGCCTATCATTATAGACTTCGTTGTTGGACTCCCACGGACTCAGAGGAAGTTCGACGTCATTTGGGTTATTGTGGATAGGTTGACTAAATCGGCACATTTCATTCCAGTGACAAATACTTACACTTCGGAGTGGTTGGCAAAGATATATGTTCGAGAGATTTTTCGCCTTCACGGTGTGCCCGTGTCTATTATTTCTGATCGAGGTAAGCAATTAACCTCGCACTTTTGGAGGTCAGTTCAGCGAGAGTTGGGTACCCAAGTTGAGTTTAGCACAGCATTTCATCCTCAGACGGACGGGCAGCCCGGGCGTACTATTCAGATCTTGGAAGATATGCTCCGCGCTTGTGTTATTGATTTTGGGGGTTCTTGGGATCAATTCTTTCCATTAGCGGAGTTTGCCTACAATAATAGTTATCAGTCGAGCATCCAGATGGCTCCCAATGAGGCATTATATGGTAGACAGTGTAGATCTATAGTTGGGTGGTTTGAGCCGGGAGAGGCTCGATTATTGGGTACGGACTTAGTTCAAGAGGCCTTAGATAAGGTCAAGGTTATACAGGAACGACTTCGTGCAGCTTAGTCTAGGAAAAAGAGTTATGCCGACCGTAAATTTCGAGATGTGGCATTCATGGTTGGAGAGAGAGTACTACTGCAGGTATCACCCATGATGGGTGTTATGAGATTTGGCAAGAAGGTTAAGTTGGGCCCTAGGTACATCGGGCCATTTGAGATTCTTGATAAAGTGGGGGAGGTAGCTTATAGACTTGCGTTACCTCCAGGGTTATCCTCAGTTCATCCGGTATTCCATGTGTCTATGCTCCGGAAATATCATGGTGACCCGTCCCACATGTTAGATTTCAGCTCTGTCCAATTGGAAAAAGATTTGACTTATGAGGAGAAGCTGGTAGCCATTCTAGACCGGCAGGTTCGTCTGTTGAGATCAAAAGTTACCCCTCAGTTCGAGTGCAGTGGAAAGGTCATCCCGTTGAGGCAGCTACTTGGGAGTCCGAGTCGGACATGCAGAGTAGATATCCCCACTTGTTTGCCAGTTCAGGTAATTTTCTATGTTCGTTCGAGGACGAACGTTTGTTTTAGAGGGGGAGATTGTGATGACCCAAAGAGTCATCTTATAAATTAAGACTCCATTCCAGGCTCATTAGCCTTTAATAAATTAATTTTAATCACCTCGATTTGTGTGCACAGTCCGGGCGTGAAACCGGAAAGCTTTTAAGTGAAAATATGAGAAATAAAAAAAATTTAGAGTTAAAATTTGGTTGTAGTTGACTTTGGTCAACATTTTGAGTAAACGGACCCGGATCTGTGTTCCGACGATCCCGGGAAGCCCGCAGTAAAATATGGGACTTGGGCGTATGCCCCGAATTTAATTCTAAGGTCCCTAACCTTAGAAAATAATTTTTTGAAGAAAATTGTTCTACTGGTTAATTTAAGAAATAAAAAAAGGAAATAATATGTGAAATTGATGATATCGGGCCCATATTTTGGTTCCGGAGCCTAGAACAAGTTTGTTATGTTATTTAAGTCATATCTATAAAATTTGATGAGAATCGGAGTTGGTTTGACGTGATCCGGACGTCTGGATGAAAAGTTAGGAATTTGAGTGTTCTTGAGGAAATCTTGAGTTTTGAGGTTAAATTTGTGGTTTTTGATGTTATTTTGATGATTTGATCAGACGAGCAAGTATGTATGATGTTTTTAGACCTGCGTGCATGTTTGGTTTGAGCCCCGAGGGCTCAGGTGAGTTTCGGGTAGGCTACGGAGTGTCTAAACTTAGAAAATTTCATCACAGCTGAAATCTGGTGTTGCAGTCCTCTGATCTCGCATTTGCGAGATCAGGCTTCACATTTCTGAATCCTAGGCCAGCCCCAGATCTCACAAATGCGAGATTTTGGGTCGCAATTGTGAAATTCCCCTTTGTCACAAATGCGACATTTTTATCGCATTTGCGATAAACCCCAGAAATTACAGGGTTCGCAAATGCTAACTCCAGTTCGCAAATGCGAGACTCGCAACCTGTTATATTAGATTTTTGATGGGTTTTTCACTTCTTTTCCAATTCTCTCAAACCCTAAACCTCCATAGACAATTTTCCAAAGACCCAAACTTCTCCAAATCATTGGTAAGTGATCTCTAACTAATTCCTTTCATTCCTTAACAATTTTTAACAAGATTTTAACCAAAAATCTAGAGATTTCATGGTAAAAATTTGGGTTTTTGGTCAAACTTAGGAATTTCAAAATTTAGGAATTTAGACCTCGAATTGAGGTCGAATTCCAAAACCAATTGCATATCCGAGCTCGGGAGAGATTGGGTAAATGGGTTTTGGTCCGAACCTCGAGTTTAGACCAAGCGGGTCCGGTATCGATTTTTGTATTTTGATAAGAAACATAGTAAAACCATAATTTTTCATTAAAGTTGATTCCTTTAAGCAATAATTGATGATATTGAACTAATTGTGATTAGATTCGAGCAGGTTAGAGGCAAATTGTAAAGGAAAGGTCGTGATAAGAGCAGTGATTGCTTGTGAGATCGAGGTAAGTGCTTGGTTTAACCTTGACTTGAGGGAATAGGAATCCCCACTTAAATGCTATGTGAATTTACATGTGTGTGATATATAGGTGAGGTGACGAGTACCTATGTGCCCCCAAAATTATTGTTGAACATGGTCCCTTCCCTGTTTTCCAATTATTTGCTTTCGAGCTTAATTGTTTCATGATCATTGATGTTTATATGTCCCTTTGGATTCGTTAATTTATTGTTAAGTATTACTTCAGGTATTTTGGAAGTGTTGTCTATTCTCTTGGTTTTGTTATGTTATATAAGGATTGAGTTGGATGTTAGTGTTACCAAATGAATAAAATTTCCAGTTGGTTTCGTTATGAAATGATAATTGATGAAGTTTATGAGTTTTACAGCTTCTGTTTACAATTGTTGATACAAAAATGTTGTGAAAGGTTTGGCCTGAATTGTGCAAGTTTTTATAAATAAACTGATATGATATGTCTGGTGGGAGCGGGTTGCACGCCGCAACAAGGAGTGATAAGGGTGGACAGGTGGGATCGGGTTGCACGCTGCAATAGGAGAAATAAGGGTGATATATATAGGGAGGAGCAATAAGGGTGGACAGGTGGAAGCGGGTTGCGCGCCGCAACAAGGAGCAATAAGGGTGAATATTTATGTTTTACTGATTTTCAAAAATAAGGATTTGGAAAACTTCGGTTTTATTAAAAAGGTTTTCATACTCTGATTTTTACTGTGATTTAGATTGAAAGTTGGAAAATTTTGAGGAGTTGATTATAATTGATATCTGAAAAGAGTTATCTGAGTTGTTTTATTTACTATTGCAAGTTACTGGTTATCGAGTTTATTATTATTGTTTCTTTCTGGCTTTATTATATATATTGTTCACAGTTTATATTGTTAATGCCCCGACGTAGCCTCGTCACTACTTCGTCGAGGTTAGGCTCGGCACTTACTCAGTACATTGGGTCGATTGTACTGATACTACACTCTGCACTCTTTTGTGCAGATCCAGGTACTGACCAGAGTTAGGAGATCTTAGTAGCTGAGCATTTTCGTTCGGAGACACGAGGTAGATGTGCTGGCGTCCGCAGATTCCTGCAGTCTTCTCTTTACTTTATAGACGCTGTTTTATTTCTTTCAGAACAGAGATATATTCTTTCAGCCCATTATTTGTAGTATTCTTAGTAGTTCGTGAATTGCGACACCAGACCCTGGGGTAATTTTATAGTTATATATTTAGTTTGTGGTATGGCTTAATTATTGATCTTTATTATTATTCATGGAATTATTTAGTGGAAGATATTAGATTTAGTATTTATTTTTAAATTGTTCTATTATGTTTAAGTAAATACTTAAACTTTAAAGGGAAATGATTAGTAAATTTCTAACATCGACTTGCCTAGAAAGTATTGCGTTAGGCGCCATCACGATCCCTTGGGTTGGGAATTTGGGTCGTTACAGGATCAGGTTGTATGCCACAACAGTGTGATGTTGAGTACAGTTCCCTTTATCTATTCTTGTGTGTTTCGTTTCTCATTCCTGAGGAAGGTTCATAACATCTCTTTGGTTGTTTAATTAGTTACGTGGGTGTAGCATTTCTTTTCAGAGTACATTTCCCTTATGTATCACATTCGAGTTTGTAGCTTGTTGGCACATTGTGGCATCATATGAGACTTTTGGTAGTGTCTGAGATGGCTTATTTCCTGAGCGGCTGGTATAGGACGAGACGAGGTTATAAGAACTGGGGTCAGTGCGATCGGAGTTAGGAAGGGTATATTAAAGAGAACATATCATTATTTAGTTTAGAATGAGGTAATGGATCTTGTCAATAGAAGAGACTCCACAATTTGTGATTTGGCAGGTGGTTATGAGTTTCTACACATCTCATACGTTGTGGCAGTATTGCGAGAGTTGGAATAGGGCTTTTATAGGTTATGAGGTATGCTACGGGCTTCGAGTAAGTGGAAGTTTCAGATGTTGTGCTTGGGGGAGATTGCCTCGGGCAAATGAGTTACGTGGTACATAGTGTGATTTCAGTAGAGGAGCATGGTTGCGTTGGGTTCAGTGACTAGTGATTGATAGGGTGTTTGTATGTTAGAATCTGGTATCGTGGAGAATTTCGGATGCTGGAATTTTGTTCCAAGCTTGTAAGCTAAGGTAGCAGGAAGGATCTTCAGTCATGCTCGAGCTAATGTGCTCAACTGGGTTGTGGTGGCACAGGTAGGTTCACAAGGTATTAAATAGTGACTTTGGACAACTCCGGAGCAGTTCTTAGCACGTTCAAGGAAGAACGTATGTTGAAGTGGGAAAGAATGTAACGACCTAACAGGTCGGTTTGAGTTATAGCATGTCATTCAGCGATTTAAGGCCTTGAGTAGCTTCACTTCAAGTATTATTACTTACAAGTTTGGTCGGAATTGAATTTCGGGAAGTTCGGAGTTGATTCGAATGGAAAATTCTCATTTCGGAAGCTTTAAGGTGGAAAATTGACTAAGGTTTGACTTTTGAGTAAAAGACCTCGGAGTCGGGATTTGAAAATTCCAACAGCTTCGTATGATGATTTTGGACTTGGGCGTATGTCCTGGTCGGGTTTTGGATGCCCGAGAGCGTTTTGGCGCTTATTGTGGAAAGTTGGCATTTTGGAAGAATTTCATAAATTTGGGTTTGTAATTTAATGTTATCGATGTCCGTGTGGGATTCTGAGCCTGGGAATAGCTCTGTATGGTGATTCTGGACTTAGGAGCTCGTCCGGATGTGGATTTGGAGGTTCGTAGGCCATTTCGGGGTCATATAGCGAAAGTTGGAAATTTAAAGGTTTTTGGGGAGTTTGACCGGGGATGGACTTTGTGATATCGGGTTCAGATTCCAATTCCGAATGTTGGAGTAGGTCCGTAATGTCAAATATGACTTGTGTGCAAAATTTTAGGTCAATCGGACGTGAATGATAGGAATCGTATGCACGAAAGTGTTTTTAGAGGTTTTTGAGTTTCATGAGTTGATTGATGCGTTTTGGCGTTCGATTTATGCTTTTAAATGTTATTTCGGTGTTTCGATCGTGGAACGAGTTCGTATGATGTTTTCAAACTTTTGTGGATGTTTTATGTGGAGCCCCGGGGGCTCTGGTGAGTTTTCGAGCGCGTTCGGAGTGGTGAAGAACTTCAATTCTGCTAGTTTCTGGTCTGGGCTGCAGGTCTCCCAAATGCGAACCTCGCTTTTGCGAGGAGGGATTCGCATTTGCGAGGATGGGAAAACACTGAGAGGTTTGCATTTGCGAACATTTTGGTTGCTTTTGCGATGTTGCCCTCTTTGCAATTTCGAAGATTTTTGTCACAAATGCGACCTTGGCAGGGATGGATCTACTTTGCATTTGCATTGCTTTCGTCACAATTGGTAATATCGCATTTGCGAACAAGATGTCGCATTTGCGACATCTACGACCTGTGCAAGAGCCTTTTTATTTTGGGCCTTAGCTCATTTCCCCCTTGGTCTTAGATGATTTTCGAGAGCATTTGCGGGGTGATTTCATCAACATCATCAAGAGGTAAGTTATTCTCACCTATTGTGAGTTAAATACATGAGTTACATATGGATTTTAACATGGAAGTTCATGTAAATTTTGTGGAGATTTGGGGTTTTAGTAGAAACCTAGAAATTGGTACTGTTGGATTTTGACCACGAATTAGGACATAGAATTAGGAATAAATTATATTTTTGAGTTAGTAATGTTATGGGTATTTATCTTCGAAAAATTTCAAAAACCGAGCACGTGGGCCCGAGGGTTGACTTTATCAACTTTTTGAGCGGGGTTGGGAGTTTGTTTAAATTGATTGATTATGGGTATTAGGGTATATTTTGATTGGTTTGCACCTTATTTGACTAGTTTTAGATCGACGGGCATCGGTTTGAGGTGTTAGAGAGGTTTTGGAGCCGGTTATGGAACTTCGGAGCGAGGTATGTCTCCTGTCTAACTCTGTGATGGGGAAATTACCCCTAGGTTATGTATTTGATAGGTGTTACTTGATGCGGGGGCTACGTACGCACGAGGTGACCTAGGTTCACACCATGTTATACTTGTATTAAAGGGGGTTATCCTTGCTCATTTAATTCCTTTATTTCACATTACGACTTGTGACTAGACGTGTGTAGAGTGATAGACTTGCTATTGTAGAGATTTGACGAGTTTCATGATTAGCCGAGGAATAATTGTGTTCCTCTTACGGATTTCTCCCGCGCTATGCGTTTTCATCGAAAGGTCTTCCTTAAAACTATAACTCATATGTTTATTCATGAGTGGGGTCAAGGACCCGTTAAAGCTTCTTCTTATAATGGGATCGGGCCGTTCGCCTCGGCAGGATTATGTACCACACTCTCATGGGAGCGGCCCATTCGCCTCGGCAGTATAATAGATGCATTTATGGTTCATGTCGTTCGACACTCAGCAATGCACAAATTATGATGGGATCGGGTCATACGCCTCGGCATTTTTGTAAAATACTCTCATGGAATCGTGCGTAATATTTGTCAAGAAGTCGGTATATCTATGAGTCTTCCTGATTTGAATTATGACGACCTATCCGATAAGGTCCATTTTTATATTTATGCTCCGGTTGAGGAGGTAATTGCTAATTGAGAGTATTAAGATAATCATTCACCGTTGGCTTTCATGATAGCGGTGTTAGGCGTCATCACGACCTTTAGTGTACTTTGAGTCGTGACAGGTGGATCCTGCCCAAGCACTAATATAAGCCAATCATGCATGTTGCGGCGTGCAGCCCGATCCCATCGTGAATCAATAAAGCCTGTTGTGGCACACAGCCCGATCTTAAAAATATCACTCACAATCAGGCCCTCTGCCTCACTCAGTCATCATCCTCTCCAGTCTCTCAACCTCACAAAATCCCATGACATTCAGCCCAAACAATTATAACATGATGTGACAACAAATGATAAAGAGACTGAGATATGATATATGCATGGCTGAGTATGTAATTGCAATATAAAAATATAACTCAACATCATAAATGACCTCGATGAGTCCCAACAGGATAAGCATATCTAAACATGGTTTCTAACATGGATCACAACTCAATTACTTTAGCACGTAGAAATTTCATGGATAAAACAAGCTTAGGTCACTACGCAGTACCACAGAATCAACCGAGTCATAATTCACACGGTGCACGCCCACACGCCCGTCATCTAGCATGTGTGTCACCTCAACACCAAACTCATAACACGTATATTCAGAGGGTCATACCCTCAGCACTAAGTTTAGAAGTGTTACTTACCTCGAACAAGTCGAATCCAACACCGAGCAAGCCAAACAACACTTTAAAAATGTCACCTCGCACGTACCGACCTATGAACGGCTCGAAACTAGCCAAAATCAACTCAAAATCATCAAGTAATGCCAAAGGAAAGAAAGTCGTATGATAAAGATTGAATCTTTAATCAAAATCCCAAAGTCAACTAAAAAGTCAAACCTGGGCCCGCACCTCGGAACCCGACAAAACTCACAAAATCCAAAAAACCATTTAATTACGAGTCCAACCATACTAGTTTCACTTAAATCCTACTCGGAATAGATGTACAAAACTCAAAAATTCACCTTGTGAAATTTGAGACAAAACCTCCAAATTCCTCTTTGAAATTCATAATCCTAATGCCAAATACGAAGATAGATTCATGAAATATAATCAAAATCGGGTAGAGAACACTTACCCCAATCCGTGTGGTGAAAATTTCCTCAAAATCGTCTCAATCTGAACTCCATAGCTCCAAATATGTGAAAATGGTTGAAATCCCCAAAAATAGAGTGCTTAAAATCATTGGAAGAGTCAATGAATCGTGATCGCGGAAATACCATCGTGATCACGAAAAAGAAAATGCACTGCCCCTGAAAATGCACTACACGTTCGTGAGCTTACTCATACGAATGGGACGCCCACAAATGCCAACTCTCTGCGAACACTGACTGACCTACGCGAACACGGAGGAGAACTCACCAACTCCCAGCTCGCGTCTCTACTCTATGCCATCGCGATGCCCTGCATGCGAACACGAACAGTAACCACCACAGCCCTACACAAATGCAGTTGTCCAATCATGACCGTGATGAAGAAAGTTCCCAGCTCCAGACTTTTCTTCTATGTGATCGCACCTCAACCTTCGCGATCACGAAGAACAATTGGGGTACCAGACACCAACAGGAACCAGCAATGAAAATATGAAGAAAATGGTCCAAACTCAATATGAAACATACCGGATACCCCTCGGACCCCGTCTGAACATGCCAACAAGTCCCATAACATAACATGGACCTACTCGAGGCCACAAATCACGCATAACAACATCAAAATGATGAATCACAGCTCAATTGGAACTTAAATGAACTTTTGAACTTTCAACTTTCAGTTAACTCGGAATGAACTCAAATTTTGCACACAAGTCCCAAATGACATCACAAAGCTATTCCAATTCTCGGAACCAAAACCTAGACCTGATATCATTAAAGTCAACTCCCGGTCAAACTTATGAACATTCCAAACCTTCAAATTGCCAACTTTTGCCAATTAGTGTTGAAACCTTCTAGAAATATCCAAATGCAAATCCGGGAATACGTCCAAATACAAAATCACCATTCAAACCTAACGGAACCATCAAAACTCCGATGCGAGGTCAAATACTTAAAAGTCAAACTCAATCAACTCTTCTAACTTAAAGCTTCCTAGTTGAGAATCATTCTTCCAAATCAATTCTGAATCACTTGAAAACCAAAGCTGACGATACACACAAATAATAATACATCATACGGAGTTACTCATTCCCTCAAACAACTGAGCAAAATACAAATGCTCAAAACGACTGGTCGGGTCGTTACATTCTCCCCCACTTAAACATGTGTTCCTTCTCGAACGTGCCAAGAGTTGTTCCAAAGTCTTCAAATCTCTTTGTAACCTTACCATGTACATACCCGGGGTGATCCCACGTCACCCCTGACAACACAATGTAACTAAAGATCCTTAATTCAATCTCAGCTCATAAGCCTTAGAACCCAATTTCCAACATCCGAAATTCCTTACAAGACCCGAATCTCGCATCTACACAATGTATAAGTCTAAACAAGTTTGTATCAAGCCATAACCCAAACCAAGACATAACCACATGATATACCACAAAACTCGCATACTCGTAGAAATAATTCTCGATCATAGTTGCTGCACAAAAAAAACTCAATGCCGGTAATAAACCTCATATCAAATAAAACCTCATTCAAAAACTTCGTACACTGCCGATGATGAAAGAAACATACAGAAACTCATAACCACTTATCAAATCAACAAGTTATGGAGCCCTCGCTCGTCCGACAAGAACCAAAGCCAAATCCTAAGCCGACTTCAGTTATTATTCCTCCATACATATTGTAATCAAACTCGATAGTACCTATTTTAGGTCCAATGACCTCATCTCATCAAAAACAACCATGCTATTGACATGCCACACCAATACAACCTAAAGCCACAAATTGTGCATGCACTAATAAGCAACAAGTCAAATGTACTCAATCATGGAAAATGACTGAGATGAGAGAACCATCCCGCGAGCTCAACAAGTACCACCACAAAACAATGTTATGAAACCATCACACATAGTTGGACCAAGACACATGAACCTAACACAAAGGATCATATCCCAACATAGCCCTACAGCAATGCATGACCCATCCAAACACTAGTCCATATGAAATATATCAAGCCACAATGCTCAAATTCAACAACTATACGCAATTCGACATCAAGCACACAAAGCGCATGACCATAATCATGGAGAAGTGACTTATACAATATACCACAGCCCGGAAAGACCATAACCAAGGAACAATCAACTATTCAACACCCCAATCACCATCTCGCTCAAATTCCCCTATAAAGCCCAAACAAAACCGCACCATGTGTGCATATAACCAACGAATCACCAATCCTCGTAGCATAGAAGAGTAACACATAGAACATATCAGAACACGAACAAGACTCTAATCAAATGACTCACCCCTCAACACTAACAGTTCTGAGTCAACAAATCCGGCCCGATGTAGGATACACATCCTCATCGGGCATACCAGTGTGCCCTCAAATAAATGTCGGTTATCTCCAAATGGATAAATGGCCCTCCATAAAATGACCTAACCATAGCACGTACTACCATCCAGCTAACTTGTCCGTACCTTCACAGTCCACAGCTATGAAACAATCTGCTTCAAAGAACTCCCAGTCTCCAAACCCATAGAACACATGGATCACCATAGCCGATCCCAACTCCACCACTCTAATGGCTAACACATCCATCGTACACACTCATCCCACGAGAAATACTTCTATATCCTTCTGTGCCACATAGAAAAATTTGAACATCAGCATCAATCAACCAGGTGAGTACTGCAATACCAATGAAGTATCTGTAAGTCAAAACACAATGCCACTTCTGAAACGCGCACCCTTCTCAAGAAAAACAAGTAGTAATAGCATTCATCTAATCATCGCAACCCGCCCATGCTGCCTAAGAATTCATGACTACCCTTTTAAAACTAGTTTGTGTACTTGCACATGCAAATCCCAATCTTACACCACTCATCGCCTCTATCATGCCATCATATAAAAACACGAGAACCTCATTATCAACTCTAAGTCACAAGCAGAATACATACTCAATTAGCTAGGAACCTTCCGCTTGATCCCATCCAGTAGAAAGTCACAATACGCAACATGCTCCTCACGCCGGTAAGAAATATCTATCGCAAGCCGTGGCAGAAATTGTCGACACTTCAAAACCCATTTGCACATAAACAAGCCATTAGAATTGGATCCCTCTAACTCAATCAAGCCATACAGGTGGCCACTACCAATTATTGTCACAAAACACCTGTAGAGACTCACCACATCATACGTACCAAAAGAACCAATCATATCCATTCTCGTGTTGATCCAACTTACTACCAAGCTATCCTATTTCTCCAAGTTCCTTCTGAATTATCCTTAAGTTCACACTTCTCTTTTCCAGAACACCATGATCCTTACCCAAAACTCACCACAAGAGATCCTAGCATAAAATCATACTGCCTTAAGTCCCATAAGCTGTTGTATTCCCTCTTAAGCACCACAATCGAGACACCTACTCTGAAGAGGCCTCCCATGAATTTAAAGTCATTTCTTTTACCTTCCTGATACTGAAATGTAAAATCCATAATGATATAGAAATACTGCGAGTCCTGACACCATCTGATGCTAATATCAGGTCTTGACCATATACAAATTCAAAAGAATTCTCAATTGCCACATATAAATCTCGAATCCATTAGAACCTTCTCGAGAGTCGTCCATCCTGCTCAAATCTCAATCGCACCGCCCAAACGGGCCGATGACTTGTACCCATTAGTATAATAACACCCAAAGAAGTAATCCACACCTCTAAGAAACCGAGTGAATCCTTTTTCTTGGTACATTATATCTATCATGAACACCAACTCTAGACCATTTCCAAGACTTCCACATATCCATAAAGTGTAATATATCTTGTATCCAAAAATTCCTTACTCAAGTCATCCTCAAAACCAACCTCTACAAGTGATAATCGATCCACAAGCATGCCTCAGGCCGAAACCAACACAACACATAACTATGCAATCAAATTGTGGATACAGACTCCCCACTTGGCTCAAATCCATAGATCAAAATAATCGATAACTCACAATGCCCATACTCTATCACTTCCATAATACCACAACGAGATTCAACTAAATCCTTCATAAGATCATGCAACACAAAACATATAATACATCAAATCATCTGCTAAGCTAGCATTCATCCTCGTGACGGTCATGTCAACTTTCGCAACTAATACAGACTCAAATCGCAACACCTATACCCATTGGTAGAAAAGAAAGTCTCCACACAACATCATATGGATCACACATCCATAGATGATCCTGCAGGAGATAACCCACATGCTTAGCCTCAAACTGACATATTTGTATACCCTTTCACAGCCACAACTACTACGCAATCACTTAATCTTCTTAAGTCTGATTTCATCAATAAGACATGAGAATCTACTTCGCTACACAAATAAAACAACATGAAAGATCCCTTAATACGATCATAACTCGAGACTATACAACACATCAAGACAGAAATCAAGCACCTAATAGTCTTTTCCACATCCCAAACAAACTTTTCTTGCCATATCCAAACCATCTGAATACATATAGTAATCACATCATACATAGATCCATCCAACCACTTACCGAGCCACCAGTCCCAC
Source organism: Nicotiana paniculata (assembly GCA_005239505.1). NCBI lineage: Eukaryota > Viridiplantae > Streptophyta > Magnoliopsida > Solanales > Solanaceae > Nicotiana > Nicotiana paniculata. Next base: position 36,051 of record MDKI01225422.1, on the reverse strand, counting down.
TAATTGGAACACCACTGGACATAGAAGTCAAAAAGCACATGCTCACACAACTGAAACTATTCGAGCCTAAGTTGCGGTCCAAATCAGGCCTCAATTCCTCCAGACTGGCCCATCATCAAAACACAGAAAACACATCTCACACCTCATCCATGAAATCCACAAGTCGTCAATGTACAGTTAATACCGAGCGCTCACATACACAAACGAGTGAGTGGAAAGAATTCAAAGAGATACGCTTCAAGATGAATCAATGTCGCACGATAACAAAAGAAAGATGGAAAGTTTATCCTAAATGCCTTGTAGCCTCTCGAAGATAGGTATGGACGTCATCATACCAATCTGCAAAACTTTATTAGACACTTGTTCATGACTCGTAGTACCTATAAACCTAGAAATCTGATACCAACTTGTCGCGATCCAAAATTCAACTAGTCTTGATGGCACCTAACCGGACCCACTAGTTTAGCCAAATAGCAACAATCCAATTCAAATGAGATTACTAAGAGAAATAATGATAATATAACTGAACTTCTATACAAAAATCCCAAGGATTGGTTGTACAAATAATGAGCTTCTAAGATTTAGAGTTTACAAAGTTGGTATGAAATAAATACATCATCTGTTCGAAATGTACATAAATAGATTTTTATAAATCTAAAGCTACCATGAACAAGAGACAACTACAACCGGAATGCAGGCGCATTTTCAATGCCAACTTCCGCCATACACAACAACATCAGCTCCAAAATTTGCACGCAAGGTGCAGAAGTGTAGTATGAGTACAACCGACCCATGTACTCAATAAGTATCAAACTTAACCTTAGTTTGAAAGCAGTGACAAGCTTGGACAATGGTCAGAGTCCAACACCAACACTCAAGAACAACTCGTAACAATATAATAAAAGCAGTACAAGTAATACTCAAAGATATGGTGCTCACCTCATTCACAATTACGAAAAATAAGCATGCTTCCCAGATAAAACACTAAAAGCCCAAATCTTTCATCGAAATTACCAAAATATGAGTATATAAGAAAACTGTGATTTTTCCCAAAAACTTTCAACAACATATAACATGTTTCATTATCAGATAGCATGAAGAAAGTACATCTCTATGCCTACATGTCAATGTGCATGAGTATTTGTAAATGTCACAATGCAGCACAGCATGAGGAACTCTATCTTTATGATTACATGCCAAGTACGCATGTCAAATGTAATGCACCATAGTGATAAACTCATGTGCTTATGTTCTCGCTCATGCTCTTGGAGTATTCAACCTCACCCATCACGCTCATTCAATCAGCACCTCCCAATCACTCGGCACTCTCAATCACTCGGCACTCGCACTTAGTAGGTACTTGCTCTCACTACTGGTATGTAAGATGCCGGAGGGGTGGATCCTGCCCAAGCGCTAAAATAAGCCAATCATGGCATTTTGCGGGTTGAATCCAGATCCCATCATGATTCAATAAAGCATGCTATGACACGCAGGCCTGATCCCATAAATATCACTCATAATCAAGCCTCGGTCTCACTCAGTCATCAACCTTTCCAGTCTCTTGGCCTCACAAATCTCATGCCATTTATCCCAAACAATGATAACATGATGTGAAAACAAATGATAACAGAGACAGAGATATGATATGCAAATGAATGAGTATGACTGAGTATGTAATTGCAATTTAATCAAATAACACAACAACATAAATGACCTCAGTGGGTCCCAACAGGATAAGCATATAGACTAAACATGATTTCTAACATGGATCACAGCTCAAGTACTTTAGCACGTAGAAATTTCATGGATAGAAACAAGATTAGGTCACTACACAACACCACATAATCAACCGAGTCATAATTCACACAGTGCACTCCTACATGCCCATCCCCTAGCATGTGTGTCGCCTCAAAACCAAACACAAAAACGTACATTCAGGGTTCATACCCTCTACACTATGTTTAAAAGTGTTACATACCTCGAACAAATCGAATCTAATATCGAGCAATCCAAACAATACTCTAGAAAGGCTATCACACGCGTACCGACCTCCGAATGGCTCGAAACTAGCCAAAAGCAACTCAAGAAAATAAAATAATGCCAAAGGAAACCATCTCAACCGATAAAGGTCGAATCATTAATCAAAATCCCAAAGCCAACCAAAAGGTCAAACCCAGGACCGCACCTTCGAACCTGAAAAAACTCAAAAAATCTGACAACTCATTCAATTACGAGTCCATTCATACTAGTATCACTCAAATCCGACTCCGAATCAATGTATAAAACTCAAAAATTCACCTTATAAAATTTTAGACAAAATTCCCAAATTCCTCTTTGAAACATAATCCAAATGCCAAATACGAAGATAGATTCATGAAATATAATCAAAACAGGGTAGAGAACACTTACTCCAATCTGTATGGTGAAAGTCGCCTAAAAAATTGTCTCAATCCGAGCTTCATAGCTCCCAATATGTAAAAGTGGCCGAAACTCCCATAAATAGAGTACTTATAATCATTTTACAAATCAACGAATCGCGATCGCAGAGATACCATCACGGTCGTGAAGAAGAAAATGCATTGCCCCTAAAAATGCACTACGTGTTCGTGAGCTTACTCATGCGAACACGATGCCCATAGATGCCAACTCTCCGTGAACGCGGGCTGACCTATGCGAACGCGGAGGAGATCTCACCAACTCCCAAGCTCCCCCTCTATGCTTTACGCGATCGCGGTGCCCTGCATGCGAAAGAAAAAAGTAACCAACACATCCCTACGCGAACGCGATCATCCAATCGCGGCTGCGATGAAGAACGTGACGAGCTCCATATTTTTCCTCTACGTGGTCGCACCTCCACCTTTGCGATTGTAAGGACAATTAGGGCACCAAACACTAGCATAAACCATCAATGAAAATATGATGAAAATGGTCTGAAATCAATTCGAAACACGCCCGAGCCCCTCGGAACCCTGTCTGAACATGCCAACAAGTACCATAAAATAACGGGAACCTACTAGAGGCCTCAAATTACGCATAACAACATCAAAATCACGAATCGCACAAATCGAACTTAAATACAATTTTGAACTTTCAACTTCCAAATTTCGTGCCGAATCTTACTCGGAATGAAGTCAAATTTTACACATAAGTCCCAAATGACATAAAAAATCTATTCCAATTTTCGGAACAAAAACCTAGACCCGATATCATTAAAGTCAACTCCCGGTCAAACTTATGAACATTCCAAACCTTCAAATTACCAACCTTCGCCTATTAGTGCTGATACCTTTTAGAAATATCCAAACGCAAATTTGGGCATATGCCCAAGTCCAAAATCATCATCCGAACCTAACGGAACCATCAAAACTCCGATCCTAAAATGAATACTCAAAAGTCAAACTCGATCAGCTCTTCCAACTTAAAGCTTCCTAGTTGAGAATCATTCTTCCAAATCAATTTTGAAACACTTGAAAATCAAAATCGACGATAAACACAAATAAATAATACATTATACAGAGTTACTCACGCCCTCAAACCACCGAGCGAAGTGCAAATGCTCAAGACGGTCGGGCGGGTCGTTACATTCATTGTAAAAATTTAAATCCAGTCATTTACTTTAAAATAGGTTGTGGATCGTTGGCATGTTTCTTCTAAACAAAATCCAAATCGAAATTCAAATTTTTTGGATTTTTGTTATGATTTCTAATTACGGATTTGATTTTGGATTTAATTTTTTAATGTTTTGAATTTCAGATTGGAGATTGGATTTGGCACTTTGAATTTTTGGATATCCGAAAATCCAAAATATGTATACTTTATATTTATTCCATTATCCATATGCCAATAGTAATAAGTTCTACACCCTACCCATTAGATATTATCTCATATATTTAATTACTAAGTTATTGTTAGAATACTTTCTATTTTGACATGATTTTACTATTGCTACTTCTTATGGGTCGTATTAATATCTTCGGTATATTTTTTAAATAATAATTTCATTAATTGAATACTTTATTTGGATGTGTAATAACCTGATCGGTATTACAGCCTCGTTCCCTATTTACTGCTCATTTTGTGCTTTATAGTTGTTATGTGGCTTGCCGGGTAGCTGGTTCGGGTCCAGTGAGGTTTCGGAATCAATTGAGACACTTAGTCTCAAGGATGAAAACTTAAGTTGAAAAGGCTGACCGGATATTGACTATGTGTAAACGACTCCGGAATAGAGTTTTGATGATTTCAACTGCTTGGTATAGTGATTTTGGACTTAGGAGTGTATCCGGATAATTATTTGGAAGTCCGTAATGGATTTTGGCTTGGAAAAAATGGAAAAAGAAGGTTTGGAAGTTAGACTGGGAGTTGACTTTATTTATATCGGGGTCGGAATCCAATTCTGAAAATTTCATAGGTCTGTTATGTTATTTATGACTTGTGTGTAAAATTTAAGGTCAATCATACTTGATTTGATAGGTTTTCGGCATTGAATATAGAAGTTGGAGTTTGTTAGTTTTCATTAGGCTTGAATTGGGTGCGATTAGTGTTTTTAGCATTGTTTAATGTAAATTGAGGAATCGATTAAGTTTGTATGAAGGATTGGGACTTATTGGTATATTTGGTTGAGGTCCCGGGGGCCTCAGGTGTATTCTGGATGGTTAACGGATCAACATTTGGACTTGAAGAAATTTTGGAAATTTTCCAGTTCTAGTGCGATCACACCTGCGATGGAATTGGTCGCAAGTTCGCGACCGCAAAAGCAAAAATGTGGTTGAAAAAACGGGCTGGATTAGTGTGCACAATGGTCGCAGGTGCGAGCGACTTTTCGCACCTGCGAGTTCGTAGATGCGGAGGAGGCAGTGCAGAAGCGAAAAGGGTCTGGTAGGGCTGGTCAGCAGAGGCAGACCTCAAACCAAGTCCCCAGAATCAGAACATGGCTCGCAAAAGCGGAGGTAGTGGCCTCATGGGCAACCGCAGAAGAGGAAAAAAATCTCAAACCTACGAGACCGCAGATGCAGCTAAGTGAGTCGCAAGTGCGAAGACCCCAGGACAGAATATATTCGAAGGGGTTGCGAGATTTTGGAAGTTTGGACCTTTCAAGCACGGTTTAAGGCAATTTTTTAGAGGAAATTCATAGGGAATCATGAGGTAAGTCACTTGTGACCATTTTTAGTTGATAATATTGAATTATCATCGAGTATTCCGACTAAATTACGTGTTTTTGAGGTGTAATTCGAGAATTTGGCTATAGGAATTTCAAAAAAAGAATTTAAGATTTGGAGGTCGAGTTGATGTCGGAATTTGGTAAATTTGGTATGGTTGGACTCGTGGTTGAATTGGCGTTCATATTTTGTAACTTTTGTCGAGTTCCGAGACGTGGGCCCCACTATTGATATTTGGGTGGATTTTCGAATTTAATTGGGAAATTTAGTATTTTCATATGGAATTGATTCCGATAATTTGTGTTGACTATATCGAATTAATTGTGACTAGATTCGAGGAGTTCAGAGATCGATTCGCGAGGCAATGGCATGTTGGAATAGAGAACTTGCACGGTTTGAGATAAGTAACACATTAAACTTGGTTCTGAGGGTATGAATCCCTGAATTACATGTTATATATATTGTTTGGAGGTGAAGCACATGCTAGGTGACAGGTGTGTGGGAGTGCACCATAGAAATTATGACTTAGTTGTTTCCATGGAGTTGCATAATCAAATAATGATGTCATTATCCACATATCCTCTACGTGTTACAGAAATTTGAGCTGAGACTCGTATTAAAGATCATGTTGAGTCTACGTGCCAATATTTTGGGACCCACAAGGGTCATATTGCTGTTGAATTAACTATTTTAAAAATGTAAATTTCATACTCAGTCATGTTCATCCAGTTGTAAGGATATTTATGGGATCGAGATGCACGTCACAGTATGCCATATTAGCTTTTTATATATTTATTATTATATGGATCGGGGTGCACGCCCCAGCAGACCTTATATGCTTTACTATTATATGGATCGGGGTTGCATGCTGCAGCAGACCTTATAGGATTTATTGTTATGTGATCGAGTTGCACACCGTAGCAGGCCTAAATGGCTTATTATAGCGCTTGGGCTGAAGGAGCCACTTTCAGACTCTGCACCCCCCACATTGAGCACAGTTCATATTATGTTGAGTACGAGAGATTTTCATTATGTTGCATCACTTATGACATGTACATTGGCATGTATATGTGAGATATCATATTCCTCACATCATTCAGATTTATTCTATTTTTCTTGTATTGAGTTTAACTATTGAACTTGAAAGCATGCCTACATTTATATACTATTATTTTCTATGATTGGACTGTAATTATTGAGCTCGTCACTACTTCCAGCCCAAAGTTCAGTCTTGTTACTTATTGAGTACATTGGGTCGGTTGTACTCATACTACACTCTGCACTTCGTGTGCAGATCCAGGTACTTCCGGATACGGCAATTGCGAGATTTGGAGATTTATCTGTTGGAGACTATCAAGGTAGTTGCTTGGCGTCCACATACCTTGACTCTTTTTCTCTTTAAGGTATTTGTATTGTTCTATATTTTCAGACAGTATATTTATCAATCAAACTGTGTTGTCATTTAGATGCTCATGTAGTTAGTGACACCGGGTTTTGGGAGTGTATTGTATAAAGACAGTATTTCGTATCAAAACATTGTGGGATTTTACTCTTAAATTTATTTATTGTGTTTTCAAACTTAAAGAAATTTATGGTTTATCGAGGTTGTCAGCTTGCCTAGTATTATGATAGATGTCATAATGACAGGTGAAATTTTGGGTCGTGATAGATCTCACGAGTCATGAGAAGGTTTAGTAGAGTCATGCGGATCGGTACAGAGACGTCTGTACTTATCTTCGAGAGGTTGCCGAACCCTTAGGAAAATTTCACTTTATTTATTCTGTTGTGCAAATTAATTGATTCCAGAGGTCGTGGTAGTGGTAGAGGTTGAGGTTGTGGTAGAGGCCGAGGTGTAGCTCGTACAGATATTAGAGTAGCACCTGTAGAACCGCCAATTGCTCCAGCTCAGGAGCAGGTTCCAGATATAGTTGAGCCGGAGGGACCAACTCAGGCACCAGCTATGCCTATTGTGATTCGAGGGCTTCGTGAGGCTTTGGCCCAGATATTGACTGTTTGCACTGGCCTTGCTCAGGTGGTTTCAGCTCTGGCCACACCAGCCACTTCTCAGACTGGGAGAGGTACTCATACCCCTGTCGCCTGTACTCCAGAGCAAGTGGTGCAGGGACTTCAGGTACCGAGGGCACTACAAGTCCAGTCGGTTGCAGTTGATTAGGCCCAGGTGGGTCCTATTATGAACTATGAAGAGCAGAAAAGACTAGAGGTTTGGGAGGCTCCATCCTCCATCAATCAGTGGAACTGAGTCAGAGGATGCTCAGGATTTCTTGGAAAGATGCCAGCGGATTCTTTGTACAGCGGGTATTCTGGAGACCAGTGGGGTCTTATTTACTATGTTTCACCTGACTGGGGTAGCCTTCAGATGGTGGGAGACTTATGAGAGGAGCAGACCAGTTGGTGCAGCACCACTTTCATGGAATGAGTTCTCCGTATTATTCTTGGAGAAATTTGTGCCACAGACCCGCAGAAAGGAGCTGCGCAGGCAGTTCGAGCATCTATGTCAGGAGGACATATTCGTGACCCAGCATGAGATGCGATTTTCAGAGTTGGGTCGCCATGCAGTTTGGTTGGTTCCCACTGAGAGGGGGAAGAATAGGAGGTTCATTAATGTCCTCAACCAGCAGTTTCATTTTGTTATGACTCTAGGGAATATAGCAGGTGCTAAATTCGACAAGGTGGTTGATAGTTCTCGGTGGCTAGAGATGGTCCATATTAAGGAGTGTGAGGAGATGGAGGCCAAGAGGTCTCGTGGTCCAGGTAATTCCAGCGATGTTCTTTCTAAGGGATAGCCCTATCACAACAGGAGTCGTCCTTATAGGCCCGCTCAGATGGCTCGTCTAGTTCATCGTGGCGCAACAGCTAGCCATGGTTTATACAGTGCTTGACTGGGTCAGTCTTCTCTTAGTAAATTTCCAACTCAAAGTTCATCTCATGCAGCATCAGTTCAGGGTTCATCTATACCAGGTTCTTCCGGTAGATATTATGGTTCTTGAGGTCCTCCTCGTAACTTGTCTCCATTATCCAAGAGGGATTTCTGTGAGTGTGGAGAGTTGGGTCATTTGAGGAAATATTGTCCCCGCCTTTCGCAAGGTCCAGTTCAGTAGAGGATTCAGGCTACGACTCCTGCACCAGCTGCTACGCCACCTGCCCAGCCAGCTCGGGGTGGGGTTTAGGCAGCTAGAGGTTGCCCTAGAGGGGGAGGCCGATCAGCTAGCGGTCAGGATCGATTCTATGTTATTCCTGCCAAGCCAGATATCGTTGCTTCAGATGCAGTGATCATAGGTATTGTCTTAGTATGTCACAAGGAAGCTTCTATATTATTTTACCCTGGTTCCACATATTTGTATGTATCATCATATTTTGCTCGTTAGCTGGATATGCCCCATGAGTCCTTAGTTTCACATGTTCATGTATCTATGCCGGTGGGCGATACTATTATTGTGGACCGTGTATATCGGTCATATGTAGTGACTATTGGGGTACTGGAGACTAGAGTTGATCTCTTATTGCTTAGTATGGTTGATTTCAATGTAATCTTGGGTATGGATTGGTTGTCTCCATATCATGCTATTCTAGACTGTCCTACAAAAATCATGATGTTGGTGACACCGGGGTTGCGGGGGGTCGAGTGCTGAGGTTCTCTAGATTATGTTCCCAGCATTGCAATTTCTTATTTGAAGGCCCAACGGATGGTTAGGAAGGGGTGTTTGTCATATTTAGCCTTTGTGAGAGATGTTGATGCAGACACTCCTATTATTGATTCTGTACGGATAGTGCGAGACTTTTTGGATGTATTTCCTGTAGACCTGTCGGGTATGCCACCTGACAGGGATATTGACTTTGGTATTGACTTGGTGCCGGGTACTCAGCCCATTTCTACTCTTCCATATCGTATGGCACTAGCGGAGTTGAAGGAATTGAAAGAGCAACTTCAGGAACTTCTTGATAAGGGGTTTAGGCTTAATGTGTCGCCTTGGGGTGCACCAGTTCTATTTGTGAAAAATAAAGACGATACTATACGGATGCGCATCGACTACAAGCAGTTGAACAAAGTTAGAATCAAGAACAAGTATCATTTTCCACGTGTTGATGATTTATTTGACCAGCTCCAGGGGGCGAGGGTGTTCCCTAAGATTGATTTGAGGTATGGGTAACACCAGTTGAAGATTCAAGATTCATATATTTTAAAGACAGTATTCAGGACCCGATATGGTTACTATGAATTTCTTATGACGTTTTTTGGGCTGACCAATGCGCCGGCAGCCTTCATGCACTTGATGAACAGCATATTCCAACCATATCTTGACTTATTCGTGGTAGTATTTATTGATGATATCATGTTGTACTCACGTAGCCAAGGAGAGCACGCACATCACTTGAGTATTGTATTACAAAGGTTGAGGGAAGAGAAACTTTATGTTGTTCTCCAAGTGTGACTTCTGGCTTAGTTCGGTGGCGTTCTTAGGGCACGTGGTGTCCAGTGAGGGGATTCAAGTAGATCCGAAGAAGATAGAGGCAGTTCAGAGTTGGCCCAGGCCATCTTCAGCTACTGAGATTCGGAGTTTTCTTGACTTGGCCGAGTATTATCGTCGCTTTGTGGAGGGCTTGCCTTCTATTGCATCTCCTTTGACCAAATTGACCCAGAGGGATGCTCCTTTCAGGTAGTCGGATGAGTGTGCGGAGAGCTTCCATAAGCTCAATACTGCCTTGACCACAACTCTAGTTCTAGTTTTGTCTTCAGCTTCGGGCTCTTATACAGTGTATTGTGATGCTTCTCAGACGCATTGGTTGTGTCTTAATGCAAGAGGGTAGAGTGATTGCTTATGATTTGCGCCAGTTGAAGCCACATGAAAAGAACTACCCTGTTCGTGATTTAGAATTGGCAGCCATCGTTCATGCATTAAAGATTTGGATGCATTATCTCTATGGTGTGTCTTGTGAGGTATTTAAAGTTCATCGGAGTCTCCAACACTTTTTCAAACAAAAGGATCTAAATTTGAGGCAGCGGAGATGATTGGAGCTGCTAAAGGACTATGATATTACCATTTTATATCATCCTGGGAAGACCAATGTGGTGGTCGATGCCTTAAGTAGAAAGGCGGTGAGTACGGGTAGCCTTGCATTCATTCATGTTGATGAGAGATCTCTTGCAGTCGATATTCAGGCCTTGGCTAACCAGTTCGTGAGATTAGATGTTTCGGAGCCCAGTCGGGTTCTAGCTTGTGTGGTTTCTCGGTCTTCCTTATATGACCGCATCAGAGAGCGCCAGTATGATGATCCCCATTTGTTTGTCCTGAAGGATAAATTTCAGCACGGTGATGCCAAAGATGTAACTATTGGAGATGATGGAATGTTGAGAATGCATGGTCGGATTTGTGTGCCAAATGTAGATGGATTACGTGTGTTGATTCTTGAGGAGGCCCGCAGTTCGGGGTATTCTATTCATCTGGGTGCCGCAAAGATGTATCAGGACTTAAGACAGCACTATTGGTGGAGGATGAAGAAATATATAGTGGGGTTTGTAGCTCGGTGTTTAAATTGTCAGCAGGTGAAGTACGATCATCAGAGACCGAGCGGATTGCTTCAGAGACTTGAAACTCCGGAGTGGAAGTGGGAGCGTATTACCATGGACTTTGTAGTTGGACTCCCACGGACTTCGAGGAAGTTTGATTCTATTTGGGTGATTGTGGATCGGTTAACTAAGTCCACGCATTTTATTCCAAGCGGTACTACTTATTTTTCGGAGCAGTTGGCTAAAATTTATATCCGCGACATTGTTCGCCTACAATGTGTGCCAGTGTCTATCATTTCAGATCGGGGCACACAGTTCACATCACAGTTTTGGACAGCAGTGCATTGAGAGTTAGACACACAGGTTCAGTTGAGTACCGCATATCACCCTCGGATGGATGGACAGTCCGAGTGCACTATTCAGATATTGGAAGATATGTTACGCATTTGCGTTATAGATTTCGGGGGTACTTGGGATCAGTTTCTACCGCTTGCAGAGTTTGCCTACAATAACAACTACCAATCGAGCATTCAGATGGCTCCATATGAGGCTTTGTATGGAAGACAGCGTCAGTCTCCGGTGGGTTGGTTTGAGTCGGGTGAGGCTAGGCTATTGGGTACTGATTTAGTTCAGGATGCTTTGGAAAAGGTTAATTTGATTCAGGAACGACTTCGCACGGCGCATCTAGACAGAAAAGTTATGTCGACCGGAAGGTTCGCGATGTTGCTTACATGGTAGGAGAAAAGGTACTATTCCGAGTTTTGCCTATGAAGAGTGTTATAAGGTTCGGGAAAAAGGACAAGTTGAGTCCTTGGTATATTGGGCCTTTTAAAATACTTAAAAGGATTGGAGAGGTGGCTTATGAACTTGCATCGCCGCCTAGTCCATCGGGTCTTCATCCAGTGTTCCATGTATCCATGCTCCAGAAGTATGTCAGAGATTCGTCTCATGTTTTGGATTTCAGTACGATTCAGTTGGATGGTGATTTGACTTAAGATGTGGAGCCGGTGGCCATTTTGGAGCGGCAGGTTCGAAAGTTGAGATCAAAGAACATAGCTTCAGTGAAAATGTAGTGGAGAGGCCAGCCAGTCGCAGAAGTTACCTGGGAGACTGAGCGGGAGATGTAGAGCAAATATGCACACCTATTTGAGACTCCAAGTATGATTCTAAACCCGTTCGAGGATGAATGTTTGTTTAAGATGGGGAGAATGTAACGAGCCGGTCGGTCATTGTGAATATTGGCTTTATATATATTTATTATTATATGGATCGGGTTGCACGTCGCAGCATACCTTATAGGCTTTACTATTATATGGATTGGGGTTGCACGCCGTGGTAGGCTTTATAGGCTTTATTGTTATGGGATCGAGTTGCACGCAGCAACATGCCTAAATGTCTTATTATAGCGCTTGGGTTGACGGAGCTCCTCCGGAGTATGCACCCCGCACAGTGAGCGCAGTTCATATTATGTTGAGTACGAGAGATTTTTATTATGTTGCATCACTTATGACATGTACATTGGCATGTAGACGTAGAGATGTCATATTCCTCATATCATTTGAATTTAGTCTATTTTTCTTGTATTGAGTTTAACTATTGAACTTTAAAGCATGCCTATATTTATGTACTATTATTTATGATTGAACTGTAATTATTGAGCTCGTCACTACTTTCAGCCCAAAGGTTAATCTTGTTACTTATTGAGTACATTGGGTCGGTTGTACTCATACTGCACTCTGCACTTCATGTGCAGCATCACTTCTGGATACCACGGTTGCTAGATTTGGAGATTTATCTATTGGAGACTATCGAGGTAGCTGCTTGGCGTCCGCAGACCTTAACTTTCTTTCCCTTTCAGTTATTTGTACTGTTCTATATTTTCAGACAGTATTTTATCAGGCAGGCTGTGTTGTCATTTAGATGATCATGTACTTAGTGACATCGGGTTTTGGGAGTGTATTGTATAAAGACAATATTTTGTATCAAAAAATTGTGAGATTTTACTTTTAATTTTATTTATTATGTTTTCAAACTAAAAGGAATTTGTGGTTTATTGAGGTTGTTGACTTGGCTAGTATTAAGATAGGTGTCATCACGACAGGTGAAATTTTGGATCGTGACATGATGATTGCGACAATAATGAGGAACTTTTCAGGCAATTTAACATGGGTACTTCCTTTGAATATTCATTTTTTGCAACAAGTAAAAACATCTCAACTTATACGCTCAAAACCGAAAATTCATAATATCCAAACCGATTAATCTAAAACCGAACTTAAAAGATCCGATGATTTGGATTGTCATTTCTTTAATTCGAAAACAATCCAAACCGAAATTCTCATATTACCCCAACGTCCACCCTAATTGTGTCCGTTTATATAACGTTTTTTACTTCTAATAATTATGGCAATTAGGTATTTAGAAAAGATATTTAAGTAATCTAAATTTTAAAATTAAGGGTTCCTGCTTTTTAATATTATAGATAGATAGATTAAAGATAAATAAAATGTAGCCACTCAAGGTGTTTTCCAGAAGAAGAAAAAAACATAGTAGTACTAGATGAAATGTGTGGCTATAAATTATAACAGTTAGATCCGTACTCACACGTTAAACCTCAGATATTTGCCTTTGCTTGTCATTGATGACGACTTCATTTTGTTTTCTTCCCCACGAAAATGGTAAATACGGTGCAGTAGGGAAGGATTACTGGGACAAACCTAGTGAGTGAAAATGGAAACAGTTGAAACGATAGTAAAAGTATCTTGTGCTGCCATAGTAATTACTCTGTTGGTGTGTCTATGGAGAGTGCTGAATTGGGTTTGGTTCAGACCAAAGAAATTAGAGAAGTTGTTGAGAAAACAAGGTTTGAAAGGGAATTCTTACAAGGTTTTGTATGGGGACATGAAAGAGTTTTCTGGGATGATTGAGGAAGCATACTCAAAGCCTATGACTCTGTCTGATGATGTAGCACCACGAATGATGCCTTTCTTTCTTGAAACCATCAAGAAACATGGTATGTTTTTAACAAAGATATAAATATTTACAAAATAATGTTAGTTCTTAGGTTTATAGGTAAATTTCTTGTTAAACATTAATTTGCAATAGGAAAAATGGTAACTAGCCTACTATAGTTGTTAAAATACATTAATCTTTATACTACTTAAAACTCCGCTATAAGGGTCGGACCATAAGGTCTATTGTGCGCAATCCTACATTCGTGATCTCCTGCTCTCATTACAACAGAGGCTCCCTTTCAATCTTTATACTACTTATTAAGTGGATATAACTAAAAGTCCATTCACAAATCCCTTATACATTTCTTGTACTGAATATTTTGTTTCTGATTAGTTTTTCCAACTCACCTCTGATAAAGAGTTGGTCAAGATTCTGAAGTCAAGTTTATTTTAGTTGTATTAAAAAGAAAACCATGTTTCATCTCAAAGACCTGCATTTTGTTAGGGGTAAAGTAAAGTTTGTCTCGATAATATCGATAGTGTGTACTCAAAAGTTTTTTCTTTTAGTTAACCTCCTCAACTTTGTTTTTAGGCAACCTTGAAAGAAGATAATGACTTGCATGATTTTACTCAATTCCTGGCCTTCATGTTGTAGTGTGTATGTAGTTTTGTTTTAACTTATTCAGAATAAATTATGTAAATCTCTTTAAAAAAAAGTTCATCATTTATCTTCGTTTGGAAGGAAAATCATTCTCTCGTCCACCCTAGATGTTGCCTATTTACTTTTGGATTATCAAATTGGTTTGTGCGTTGTATTCAAGCATTCATTGTGAATTGTGTTTAATGAAGCTGATTAACAGAAAAAATGATCATATCAGTTACTCCAATAATTGTACATTATTGGTCTTTTTGAGCTGAAGGGAGCCTCGGAGTTGTCTCCGTGCGACCTACAGGTCACGGGTTTGAACTGTGGAATCGGCCACTGATACTTGCACCAGGTAGGAGGCCTACATCACACCTTTGGGATGCGGCCCTTTCCCGAACCCTGCATGAACGGGGATGCTTTTTGCGCCGAGCTGCCCTTTATTGTTTTTTTGGCGCATCTAATTTGATGAACTTGTAACGAGCCTTCTTCTCCTACTTTCTTTATCCTTTGAGGACTCTGTTCGTGTCTCTTTTTTGTTGTTGTATAAATGTTCATTTCCAAATCTGTAGTAGTTAATCTTGAAATTGCTTGCAGGAAAAAGATCCTTTATATGGTTCGGTCCAAGACCACTAGTATTGATCATGGATCCTGAGCTTATAAAGGAAGTACTCTCGAAAATCTATCTTTATCAAAAGCCTGGTGGAAATCCATTAGCAACACTATTGGTACAAGGATTAGCAACCTATGAGGAAGACAAATGGGCCAAACATAGAAAAATCATCAATCCCGCTTTCCATCTAGAGAAGCTAAAGGTTTTGTCACTGCTTTCCTTCCTCTCTTCTTCCTTCCACTTCATGATTGAGAAAATCATTTTTTTTCCATTCATGCTAGCTAAAATAAATTCTGATTAAATTGTCCATAGCTCTACATTCAGTGCTCGTCTTCTCGCACGTATCTTTTTTCTTGGAATATGGTCAACCAAGAATTATCATGTTTGCGATTCTTCATCCACCAATAGATAAAATGCTTGCTGTTGCTTCTCTGGCTACTGTTCCGGCTTAAGATTTCTTTTCGCTTTAACTTGCCTTCCTTAACTTCTAATATGGGCGTGCATATGACTACCTCGAGTGATTTCTGCTCCCTAGCTTGTGTTTGAAGAGAAGAGAAAGATGTTATGGTTGTAATATGTCGAATCTTGTCTGGTTCATCATTTGTCAAGACTCTTTTGCGTAAGTTCCTTGACTTGGACAGGGCATTTAGTCTATGTTTACATTCGTGTGTTAATATCTTAGATGGATTACAACAAAATGGATCTGTTTATTATAAAGGGATTCATCATCCTAAGCTTGCTTCACCTTAATTGTTATTTGAACACTCTTTTCTTTGTTATTGAACCAGCAACTTACACTAGATGGTGATGGTACCACGTAGTATTCTGTAATTCTGTAGAAGTGTCATGTCATTGACATTTTTCCTCTTTCACCATTTCTCGGACAGCATATGCTTCCAGCTTTTCGCTTGAGCTGTAGTGAGATGCTGAGCAAATGGGAAAACATTGTTTCAGCTGAAGGCTCACATGAGATAGATGTATGGCCTCACCTTGAGCAATTGAGTTCCGATGTGATCTCTCGGACAGCTTTTGGCAGTAGTTTTGAAGAAGGTAGAAAGATTTTTGAACTTCAAAGGGAACAAGCTCAGCATCTTGTGGAAGCTTTCCGCTCTGTTTATATCCCAGGAAGGAGGTATATTGATTTGCCAGAGAAGGAAATTCAACTGGATTAATTAATTCTGACTCTAGTGAATGCATGATAATTTGTTAATGCACATTGCTTTCCCTTCATCTTTCTTATCTAATGCCTTCTGATTTTCTGGTTTATATAACTACTTCAAAGATTTTTGCCAACAAAGAGGAATAGAAGAATGAAGGAAATAAAGAAGGAGGTTCGAGCGTCAATTAAAGGTATTATTGATAAAAGATTGAAGGCAATGAAAGCAGGGGACACCAATAATGAGGATCTATTGGGCATATTGCTGGAATCAAATTTTAAAGAAATTGAACAGCACGGAAACAAGGATTTTGGAATGAGCATTGAAGAAGTCATTGAAGAATGCAAGTTATTCTATTTTGCTGGCCAAGAAACTACATCAGTGTTGCTCCTATGGTCTCTAGTGTTGTTGAGCAGGTACCAAGATTGGCAGACACGGGCCAGAGAAGAAGTCTTGCAAGTCTTTGGGAGTCGGAAACCAGATTTTGATGGATTAAATCATCTAAAAGTTGTAAGTACTGTAGTTGGTTGGTTCAATTTCTTGCCATGCGTATGAACTCTGATTGTTATTGCCATTGCTCGAGTGCTTTTATTTGAAAAGACTAGAGCTTTGATACTAATATTCGATACTGGACTAGAAGATGCCATGGTTTCCTTAGGAAGGGTGACACTTTTCCAAGCACGTGTGAATTTTTTTTGATAATTGGTGGGGTTCGGTATGAGGCTTGAACTCAGGATGCTTGCTCTGACACCATATTGAATTATGTGACCATCTCAGCTACAAGTTTAAGCTATTAGAGATAGCATACTTTTAATTAATTAATTATGTCTTCAACAGTGGGGATGATCTCATTTTCAAAACTTCTCTCTATATTGGTTACAAGCCAGAGGAGTAGTCCACCTATAGGAATTAGTTTAGCTTCAAGAATCTACGGACTTTTTACATGTCTTGTTCATACTAAATATAACTGAGGGAGGAGCGTTTTAAATTGTTGCAGGTAACAATGATCTTGTACGAGTCTTTAAGGCTATATCCCTCACTATTGACACTTACCCGCCGGTGTAATGAAGACATTGTACTAGGAGAACTATCTCTACCAGCTGGCGTCCTAGTCGCTTTGCCAGCGATCTTGTTGCATCACGATGAAGAGATATGGGGTGAAGATGCAAAGGAGTTCAAACCTGAGAGATTTAGAGAAGGATTATCAACTGCAACAAAGGGTCAACTCACATATTTTCCATTTGGCTGGGGTCCTAGAATATGTATTGCACAGAATTTTGCCATGTTAGAAGCAAAGATGGCTGTGTCTATGATTCTGCAACGCCTCTCTTTTGAACTGTCTCCGTCCTATGCACATGCCCCTCGATCCATAATAACCGTTCAGCCTCAATATGGTGCTCCACTTATTTTCCACAAGCTATAATTTGGTACTTGTGAAAGGTGTCTTGTACTAATATTTTAGAGTTTATTCAGACTCAGATACATGCTTTAACATGGTTTTAGTGTCAGGACTCAGGAGTTCATTTGAGAGATAAGAGCATCAAGATTTACATACAAACAGCTCGACTTTATCATATGAGATTATGTTGTTGGACTACAGCAGGGACAGAGCTACAGTCGGTTAAGGGTGGTCAGTTGAGCATTCTTCAACAAAAATTATATTGTACTATATATTTAGGTCAAATATTATTTTATCGATATCCCTGAATACCTTTGTCAAAATTTCTGGCTTCGCCACTATCATTACAACATTACATTTACCCTCGCTGGAATGTTCATTGTGCTAGAGTCCCACGTCTGGTTCTGACTGCTCTAAAAAAAAACCCAAGAAAACATAATATTGCTGCTGCTAGATCAATATAAATAGTTTAAAAAGTACTCCTATCACTTAAAGACAGCAAAAAAATATTAAAGATCGTCTGAAAAAGGCAAAGGCAGTCTTTTAAAATAGTTTCAGAATAAATATGTTTAACAAAATATTACATTTAATTAAACTTTCTAAGGAATTGGTCCACTCAAATCAACTAAATATTAACTGTACCAAAAGAAAAACCCGACAATACACACTTTTATTAAGCTTTTATTTACTTAATTATGTCTCCAACATGAATATGGTTAACTCAATTTAAATATTCAATTTCATCTTCAATCAAGTAATCTTCCTACAACAAATAAACTAAATGCATATAAAGAAATAATGATATCTGGATTAATGAATGCAGTTTTTCCTTTGGGAATTTTAGAGCCCGTTTGGACATAAGAATTTTTTTTATTTTTTTCCGAAAATTTCTCACTTTTTTCCAAAATCAGTGTTTGGCCATAAAATTTTTAATTTTCACTTGAAGATAAATTTTGGAAATTGTTGAAAATTTGAAAAAACTCAACAAGAAAAAGTTGTTTTTCAAAATTTTCACTCAGATCAATCACAAATTCAAAAACAGCCCAAAATTATATTCAATTTTTTTTTTTGAAATTTACAAAGGTGCACTAGAATCCAGCAGTACTGTCTGAAAAATCACACAAAAAGAAGGATCTTATTTTTTTTTTATGGAAAATATAAAAAGATTTAAATTATATTTATGTCCAAACACAATTCTAATTTTCAAATACCATTTTGCCTTGAAAAAAAAATTCAATTTTTTTTGAAAATTTACAAACGCCCACTTGAATTCAGCAGTACTGTCTGAAAAATCACACAAAAAGAAGGTTCTTATCTTTCTATCGAAAATATAAAAAGATATAAATTCAGATTTTAGGGATTATTGAAGAATTCGACAAAGAACCGAAGGTAGGAAAAAAAGAAATTCCGTTACCGGGAATCGAACCCGGGTCTCCTGGGTGAAAGCCAGATATCCTAACCGCTGGACGATAACGGATTATGTGTGTTCTTTCTAAGTTATTGTATTTATAGTCAAATTTTCATAGGCCTCAGCTTTTACCGGGTAGTGAGATATAAAGATGGTTTGGAAAATATTTGACTAGCAAGAATCAATGATCTTGGGGCGATATATTAAATCAATTGTCAATATCTTATCACTAGTTTAGATCTAAGCTATTAACTTGATTGGACAAGATATTAATTATAGTAAATAACTGATGAGGGTCAATAACCTTATTATTTATTAGTTACTTGAATAATCATCATTAGTAACCACCAAGTGCACATTGCATGATTGGAGTGCGTCTCGCTTGAAACTAGAAAATAAATAGTACATAAATTACTCATGTCTCATTGCCCAAATTTGGTGCCTATAAATGTGCTATAATTATGTACGAGGAAGGACATCCATATATATATATATATATTCAGTACTTTCTGTCAAGTTAGAGCATAGATATAAGTCTTACTCAAGTTGTTACAAAGATATCCAACTGGATTCTATTTAAAACCTTCGCGAATGTATCACCTAATTGATCTAATTCGTCTTTATATAGCCAACTTCGGTCATGTTCAGGGGCAGATTTATCTTGATAGAAGCGGTGTCATCATCTTACTGAATAACATATAGTATATAATATGAAAAGCAACTATATGAAGAAAAAATGACACCACCTTACAAATAAAACTCTGCAGCTCACTATCCGAGTGCTTCTTTTCCTTGGCATAGGTCAGGAATTCGATTCTGAATTTGACCTGTATTTTGCTTAATATTTTGGTCTTTAGTTGTTTTTTGAAAAATGCTCAAAAAAATCGAACCTAAGACCTATTTAAGGGCGAGTGCAAACCGAACCATATCAACAAAAGTTAAATATATTTCAATGAGGCTATTATAATTTCAAATGGTGTAAATCTATTGAGCCGAATTATAATAATATACTTGAATCAAGTTTTATTATTCTAATATGAATTTTATTTCTTTTAAAGTATAGTGTCGTGATATGTTCACATATTCACTTTTTGAATGTCCACATCGTTTATTGAAAATCCTGCGTACACCCTAATCATGTTGATTCGTATCATTGGTAAAGTGACAATCAATATTGCTATGTTTAATTCTATTAGGGTACACTACTTTAAGGCATGAGAATAACAATTTGATTATCGTAATAAAGTTTTGCCGGTGACAAAGGCTTCAAACCAACTTAAGCTGAAAGGGAATGATCAACTTAGCCAGGGTAGAGCTATAGTCAAATTCTACTCTAGATCAAGCACAACACTCTTATTTTTATTTCGTATTTGATGCTAACATTAAACCAAGAAATTAATTAATCTTAATTGTTACAAATATAATTGAAAATACATATAATCTAACTATTGTAAAACGATAAATGTTTGTACGAAAAAACACATATCTTATATTCATAGGTTTAACGTAAATATCAAGTGTGAAAAGTTTTTATTACTCTCTTTGATCCATAATAAATGACTTTTTTACTTCTTTATTTTGGTCTAAAATAAATGTCCTTTTATATTATCAAGAAGGCATTAAATATATTTTTCCAAAATTTGCTTTTATTTACATATAAGGTGTCAAGTCAACAATATGCATATTTTAATCAAGGGTAAAATAGGGTATATAATCAAAATACCCTTTTTCTCTAGGAGTTTGTATTTTCTTAAGGGATGTGTCAAAGGCCAAAAAGTCACTTATTATTGACCAGAGAAAGTCTTATTTTATTGCAAACCCAAAAAAAATCAGATATTTGAATAATGGTATTGCCAGTTAATGCGGATCTAAAACTTGTGAAATATAGTTTCGCTTGCAATAAACAAATTTAAGAATCACTTTTGTTGTGTGAACGTTGAGGTATATCCTAACCAAAAATAAAAATCTACTGAGAGAAGGTCTCCCCTCCCTCTGGAATACCGACATGGACACAAACAACAAAGATGATAAGGGAAAATGTATTTATGGATAATTGCCTTATCTCGGGAAGACAAGAAACGTCTATACCATCCATGGCGCTTTCAGTAGTCATAAAGGTTTTTGGTCGCAGGATACCCCACCATTAACTCCGATCTAAACTAACTGACCTCTGGCAACTATCTAAATAGTTCATCTTGATTGACCTAGGATGAGATTTCTTCATTGTCAAGTTTGATTTAGAGGAGAATATGGCTAAGACACTACACCGAGGCCCATGGTTCATTTCTGAGAACTTCCTATCAATATACAAATGGGAACCAAAATTCATCCCACAAGAAGCTAAATTATCTTCCACACCTATTTGGATCTGTCTGCCACAACTACCAACAAAATTCTATGATAAAAAAATTTATGGAAAAAGTTGGGAGAAAGCTTGGCAACCTACTAAAATTTGATTCAAGCACATCCTCCGCTCTGGGAGAAAGGTATGCACGCATCTGTATCCAAGTCCCACTTGAAATCCCGGTGGAAACACCGGTCATCATCGAATATCACAAACAGGCAGTGATCTGTGAAGGAACTTTGTGAACAATATGTGGTAGGATTGGTCACACCTCTAAATATAGCATGTTCATACAAGTTGCAACAACATCATCATAAGTAGTACTTGAATGCTCAGAAATGCATAATCCTAAAGAAGATAAGGACGGATGGAAGACAATAATTTTTCCAAGACAGAAGAGCCAAACCACAAACCCACACAGGGAATAAGTGATGAAGCAGGGAGTGCACATAATCATGAACAAAATCCACAAAAGATACAGGTAAAAATGTTCGATGCAATGAATCAGGGAGTGCCCAAGTATAACTTTCTGTCTGGTAGGTGCTCGATCAGTATGACTTGTTCTAGCTCCTCGATCGTCGTCTTGGAGGCATCAGTGTCATCGGGTGCTACAAATGATCTCGGGACTCCGAAGTCGTCTTCCTTATTCGTTGGTTTCTCCTCCTATTTTCCCGACTCAACAGGGTCGGGATCAGTGATTGCTATTTGGTGCCTTTCTCTTCGACTAGCCCCTCACCTTTTGATGTCATGATTGGGGGCACTAGGATTACTTCCTAGATAGCGAACATCTCCTTTGCGGCCGGTTGTTCCCTATAAACCATTTTGATTTTGCTTGAAGTTGAAACTTCAATGCCTGATGCAAAGTCAAAGGCATTTCCCTCATGATGTGGACCTATGGTATCCCGGACAAGGCGTTGTATCTTATGTCCCCCTCGATTACATAAAATTTTATTTCCTGGGTGGTCCCGACTGTGTTGACATGTAGGGTGATTTCACCCTTTGTTGTTTCGTACGCCATGCTGAACTCGTTCAATACTCGAACTACCGGTATGGTCTAATAACCCCAGTTGTTCCATGACTCTCCATCGGATGATGTTGGGCGAGATACCTGGATCAATTAACACACCCTTACCTTGAGATTTATAAATAAGTACGGATATTAACAATGCATCGTTGTAAGGTTGAATGATGCCCTCGGTTTCCTCATCGCGGAACGAGATGGACCCCTCCATAACATAGTCTTGAGTGTGTTTTTCTCTTATGATAGAAACTTTGGTGTGTTTTATCATTGTCCCTCGTGGGACATCTACTCCTCGATGATCATGTCGATCACATGTTGAGTTTCTTCCTGCTCAATTTGTTTGTTGGCGTTCCTGGTTTTCAAATTATTTTTGGCTAGCTCACTTAGGAATTCCCGAAGATGCCCATTGTTGAATAGACGAGCCATTTCTTCCCTTAGATGTCAACAATCATCGGTCTTGTGACCGTGAGTACCGTGATATTTGCATATCAAGTTGTGATCCCTCTGTGCGGGATCAGACTAGAGTGGCCTTGGCCATTTGGTCTCCTTGATGTGAGCAATGGTTGGAACTATACTCGCTGCATCCACGTTAAAGTTATATTTTGATAGTCTCGGGGCTTCTTTTCCCCCGAGTGATTTGATGAAACCGTTTCTAGTCACCAAACCGAGGTCGATTGGACCCTGGTCGCTTCTCCTATCATTCATGGTGGGGTGGCGATTGGGTTCATTTCCCTTTCTATCTGATTTGTATGGATTGTATCAATCTCGAGGTTTCCTCGGCTCCGAATCCACAATTCTGTTAAACCTGTTGTTCCCTCTATTGGGGTAAATAGACCCCGGGGGAGCTCCCAGATGGTCGTCCTTGACTCTTATCTTTGACTAGTACCTGTTGTGAATATCGACCCAAGTAACTGCATGATACTCTACCAAGTTTTTCTTCAATTGTTGAGAAGCAACACAACTTCAGGGGTTGAGTACTTTAGTAAACTCCTGAACGACCCAATCATCTGCAACCGGGGACAGGTCCATCTGTTCCATCTGAAACCTCGACACGAACTCCCTAAGCAACTCGTTGTCCTTTTGCTTGACTTTGAATAGGTCTGATTTCCTCGTCTCAACTTTGATAGTGTCGGCATGGGCTTTAAGGAAGGCATCTGCAAGCATAGCAAACGAATCAATACAATTTGGAAGTAAGCTATGGTACCGTATCATCGCTCCTTTGGATAAGGTTTCCCCAAATTTCTTCAGCAACATCGACTCGATCTCGCTGACCTCCAGGTCATTACCCTTTATTGCACACATGTAGAAGGTCACATGCTCGTTTGGATCTGTGGTTCCATTATATTCGGGAATATCGGGTATTCAGAACCTTTTTGAAACTGGCTTCGATGCCACACTCGAGGAAAAGGTTTCTAAATGAACTTTTGGAATCTAGTTTCTTGAGGCGCTCCCGGGATCTGATCAGCCCTTGAATTACGTCTACCACTTTCTTATCATTTGCCTCTATCTTATTTTTACCGGACTCCACCCGTTTTGTTAGTGCTTCAAGCATTTTCATTACCTCGAAAGTTTTCCCCGGGTACGAACCCATTTGGTTCTATGACAATTATTTCGTCTCTCTGAGCATCTTCTCCAACCCGCTCGAGTTCGGTTGTATTCTGTGCGTGATTTTGACTCTGCAGCTGTGCTATTTCCACTTGCTGAGCTTGTATCATTTCAAAAACCAAACGTAAGCTAACTCCATCATCTCCCCCTTCGGGCGCTTCTCGAGCTGATGGCCGGAGTGCCCCGTGAATGCTATTTTTGTGATCAGTTGGTAGGTTGATGTTGATAGCAACTTGTGAATTGGCGTCGAGTGGGTCAGCGATTGGAGCACCATTAGGATCAACAGGGGGCATTCCATTAATTGGTATCACGTTATTATTTTCACCGTGGTGGCCTAACTCAGCGTCAACGTTCAAGTGAGCAGACTGAGAATTTGACATTTTGAATAGACCTGAAATCAAACTTCAAAGAGAATGTGTAAAATATGGTGTGTTATAGAGATTCGTGTTAAATCATCATTATTATCCTTAGCCTTATGGTGGGCGCCAAATTGTTTACCTTTAAAAGGAGTAAAACTTGTACGAGATTTAAAGGATACATGATTTAATTTAACACGAATTATCTAAGAAAAACAAATAGTTAAATCAAAGGGAAACAGAACGAACCAAACGTGATGGAACAATTAAGCATTGGTTTAAGTTTAAACAATGAAACCGGTTTCGATCGAGCCCTCGAAATGAGCATGGTTGCAACTAAAGAAATGAATAGCTGAAGAACACTTTGAAATAGTTAGAAGACAAAAATAAACTATATTTCTTTGATATGCGTGCCAACAATGGTTGAAAAATGAAAATGTTCTCCCCTTTATATAGTAGGGGAGTTTCAATCCTAGTACAAATCTAAATAAGGTAGAAATCCTTCTTTTCTGGTAAGTCATGATTCGCAGTTGATATCGTAGGAGCTACTGCTGGAGAATCCGGCTGCTGATCAGCGGAAGAAGCGGTACGTGTTCTCGCCATCTGCGAGAATATAAGAATAGAAGAGTTCAATCAGTATTGGGATAACAAGAATCGCACGACAGAGTTGAATAAAAATGAACTTGTTCCTAACTTTATAGCCTATGGGAGATAAGTACAGACGTCCTTGTACCGATCCCCCAGACTCTACTAAGCTTGTCCGTGAATTGTGAGACCTAGGCAACCTAGTGCTCTAATACCAACTTGTCACGACCCGAATTCTCACTGTCGGGACTGTGATGGCCTCTAACACTGCACTTGCTAGGTAAGCCAACATTAGAGGTTTGAAACATAAAAATATTATAACATACGGAGAATCACTACAACTCAACACATGCTAATAAAATAAGAAGCGAAATTTGAATATTGATATTGCGCAAATAATACTGATATGTCCAACTACCCATGATCTGGAGTCACAACTCACGGACTACTAAGATTAACTACAAGTATTTGGCCTAAAGAAAATGTACATTTTTTTGTGAACTAAAAGAAAATAGTAATGAGTATAAGGAGAGGACTCCAGGAATCTGCGGACGTCGACAGATCTACCTCGGGCCTCCTGCACAAAAGTCAACTACGATCTTAGAATCAACTCGGACCTATACCTGGATCTGCACAAAAAGTACAGAGTGCAACATCAGTACAACCGACTCCATGTACTGTTAAGTTTCGAGCCTAACCTCGGCGAAGTAGTGACGAGACCAGGAAAAGACACCCATATATAACCTAAACAATATAATCATGCTAGTGGAAATAACAGTAAATAAAGAAATAACACGGAAATAATGGGAAGGGGACATACAGTGGGGGGATTTTAATATAAGGAGTGAGAGTAACAAAAAGACAGAATTAAACAGTAATCTGTAAACAGTTTAAGCAATTAACAGCAAAGGAAAACTGCACGGAATTATCCTTCGTTCTTTTACTCTCAATCTCACCAAATAAATAAATAGAACGGCACGGCATCACCCTTCGTGCATTAAACCTCTCATAATATACACAGCATCACCATTTGTGCTTTATCACTCAAATTCATAGCACGGCATCATCCTTCGTGCATTAGCACTCACATATCATGGCACGGTATCACCCTTCGTGCTTTACACTCTTCCTCACAATATAAATAATGCATGCACGGCATCACCCTTCGTGCTTTACACTCTTCCTCACAATATAAATAATGCATGCACGGCATCACCCTTCGTGCTTTACACTCCGCCTCCCAAATCACAGAATCAGTAACAACGGATAGATAGGAGTATCACAAAGAAACTAGTGTTTTACCCATAATTAATATCATAAAATAAACCTCAACCTTGAACCAATATTCGAAAGTTACCAAATCTCCGTGACATCAGATATAAGTCACCCAACATTTCAGATAACACGCTAAGCATGGATAGTAGAATTTAAGGCTACAAAATAGACAAGAATAGAATTTCACTCGCATGCTATGAATCGAACACAACACATAGATGCTCGTCACCTCACCTATACATCGTATTAAACAACCAAACATATACCAAGTAAACACATAATACCTATTCCTTCAAGCCAACATTAGACACGACACTTATCTTGATTTGTAGACCACTCACTGCTCAAGCACCTCTTTTCCTTGAGAATTCACTTCCAACCCACGCATATCTAGTCATAATTATCTTAATACCATCAATTATTGCTAAAGTAATCAACATTAATGAATAATCACAGTTTTCCCGAATTTCCCCAAAAAGTCAAAAACCGACCTCGGGCGCGCTTGGTCCAAACTCGAGGTTCGGATCAAAATTTGTTTACCCATTCACCCCCGAGCCCGAATATTCCATTAGTTCCGGAATCCGACCCCAAATCGAGGTCTAAATCCCCAAATTTGGAAAATTTCCAATTCCCCCAAAATTCCTAATTTCTAATGAAGCCCTTATCAAGCAAATCCTGCAATTGTTCCTTCAATTCTTTCAACTCTGGTGGGGCCATCCGTTATGGAGGAATATAAATGGGATGAGTGCCTGGAGCCAAATCAATGCAGAAGTCAATATCCCTGTCGGGTAGCATCCCCGGCAGGTCTGCAGGAAACACCTCAGAAACTCACGAACAACAGGCACAGAATCCAAGAAGGAACCTTAGCACTAGAATCACAAACATAAGCCAAATATTCCAAACACCCCTTCTCGACCATACGCCGAGCCTTCATATAAGAAATAAATTTGTTGGAAGAATTTCCGGGAGTCCCTCTCCACTCTAATTGAGGTAACCCCAGCAAGGCTAAGGTCATTGTCTTGGCATGACAGTACAAGATAGCGTGATAAGGTGACAACCAATCTATGTCCAATATGAAATAGAAATCAACCATATCAAGGAGAAAAAGGTCTGCACTGGTCTCAAGACCTCCAATTGCGACCACACACGAGTGATACACACGATCTACAACAATAGTGTCCCCCACGGGTGTGGACACATATACAGGGGCGCTCAAGGAATCACGGGTCACAACAAAATATGAAGCAAAATAAGATGACACATAGGAGTAAGTAGACCCGGATCAAATAGAACTGAAGCATCTCTACTGCAAACTGAAACAGGTTCAGTGATAACAGCATTGGAAGACTCAACCTCGGGTCTGGATGAAAAGGAATAACATTAGGGCCGGGCCCCACCACCCTGAACCATGTCTCTAGGATGACCTCTGACTGGCGGGCCTCCACCTCTAGCGGCCTGACCTCTACCTCTAACAATATGACCCCTACCTCTGGCTACCTGACCCTTACCTCTAGCTGGCTAGGCAGGCGGTGCGGCAGCTGGTGCAGGAACCATGGCACGAGAACCCTGGTACTGCGAACTGCTCGACGCGCGAGGGCAATATCTAGCAATGTGCCTCGGGTTACCACAACTATAACTTGATCTCGGCTGCTAAGTCTGTTGGCTGGAAACTGACCCTGTCGACCTGAATAACCACCCTGAAAACTCTGAAGAGGAGGTGCACTGATAGGGGTTGGCTGATCAGAATAAGGCGTATAAGGGCCACGACCACCTGGGGCACCGTGGGATGCCTGAAGTGCTGAATGAAATGGCCTGGAAGAATGGCCTCTACCACAAGTACCCCCGCCTCCAAATGAGGCACTGCTGAATCCACCGGAATGGTGAGGTCTCTTGTCTGACCCCTGACCTCCCAATCCAAGAACCATCTCAACTCGCCTGGCCACATTGGCCGCATTCTGGAAAGAGATCTCGCTCCGCGTCTCCTTAGCCATCTGTAATCTGATAGGCTGAGCAAGACCCTCAATAAATATCCTCACTCTCTATCTCTCTCTATCCCTCTGTGGGGAGCAAGAGAATAGCATGACGGGCCAACTCCATGAAACGAGTCTCATACTGAGTAACAGTCATGCTGCCCTGCTGGAGACGCTCGAACTGACGGCGGCGCTCCTCTCTCGTAGTGAAAGGCAAAAACTTCTCTAGGAAGAGATGTGAGAACTGATCCCAAGTAAGAGCAGGCGACCCAGCTGGTCTAGTCAACAAATAATTCCTCCTCCATTTCTTGGCGGAACCAGTCATCTGGAAAGCAGCAAAGTCGACCCCATTGGTCTCCAATATACCCATGCTCCGAAGAACCTCATGGCAGCTATCAAGCTACTCCTGGGAATCCTCTGAAGTGGCACTGCTGAAATCACTACAAGAAATTAACCTTATTGTGGCGACTAAAGTCGCTACAATATCCCTATTAGTTGCTGCTAAAAGGTATCAGTGGCGACTTTTGTATTTCCACAAGCACAACCGTAACTGAAGGTTATTTGTGGAGACATTACAAGTCGCCGCTAAAAGAACATATTTTGTGGTGATAGAGTTGCCACAAAAGGTTGGAAAAAAAGGCTACAAAAAATTGTTCCAAACAAGCAAATATTAGATGAGTCGCCACTATATATTCACATTTAGCAGCGACTAGCATCGCCACAAAAATATTTATGTTCAGTGGCAAGATTATGTTGCCACTATAAATGTCTTTAAGTAGCAACTAAAGTCGCCATAAAATATTTAACCATGAAAGGCACAATATTTTATGTAGCAACTAAAGTCGCTGCAAAAGAAATAGACCTACAATGACAACTTTTATATCGCAACAATTACTAAATTTTTGACAAAACTATGTCGCCACTAAAACTTATTTTCTCATCAATTATAAGGACCAAAATTATATACATTTCTATGCCGGTATGAACCTAATTATCTAAAATTTCATATAGAGATATTCATATCAATTGACCATCTATATTAAAGCAACCAATAATGTTTGACAAACACCAAAAGAATTTTTCAAGACGAATATTATAAATATTATCATTACTAAAAAGTCAATTACATTTCATTGTGCATTGTAATTGTACGCATATAAATATCCCAAAAAAGACAAAATATTAAGTGCCTTGTAACTGCTCCTTTCTCGACACCTTCCTTGAATGATACCACTGTCTAGGTGCCTTGTCCCTGCTAGACAAAAGTAATATATGTCTATAAGTACAATATGCAACATCTCTAATTTATATTTCCATCTTATGTCTGCAACTTATTTTTGGACACAAGTTTCAAAAGTCTATATTTCTTTAATAACCAGTATGTTACATAAATTATCTCAAGAGGATAGGGTAAAACACTAAAATGCCAACCTCAACAAAGGGAACGACCAAAAAGAAACACACAATAGAACTCCAGGTACAACCCTGTATTCGCCACTATTGTTGTTGTTGTTATTGTTGTTATATATAATTTAACATGTTATAACAGATTATTTTCTCAGTTGCTATCTCAGGATTATTAGATTATGGTTGTTATAAACAATTACCTGCTATTGCTGGTAAATTTCTTAAGTGAAAAGAAATAAATTGCAAATACTGTTGCATTCTATAATATGCTGAGAAGAAGTGACATATTAATCTTACTAGAGGAAAACTTGAATTCCATCCAATTTTTACCTTATTTCTTTTCATTTGTTGGTAACAGTTTGAATGTATGTTTTACCATATTGTTACATAATCTTTCTGTAGTTCTCATAATTTTTTATCTGGCTACCGTATTCAAGTCGAACTATTATTGGGAAAGGCCTATCTTTAGTACTCAATACTGCATTTCTCATTAGCCTATAACATCATACATTCTCATAAAGCTCCATACCAGGTATACTTAAAAATCATTTAATTCTCCTATGTGATTTCAAAATAATACTTGACAATCAGGGATGGGTTCTTTTCTTATGGTATCAAGGGTGCACATACAGCATAAGTTTCTGGAGCTATAATCCCAGTTGTTACTACTGTAGATGGACAGGTTGTTAAGGACACTAGGATTGATCGAGTTGCACCTGTGATTGATAATACTATGGCTACCTGTGTAATAAAATCTCAATACAACACTTAACTCTATTGATTCAAAGATTAAACCATGCAAATAGAACAGCAGTAGATACAGGGAAAGCACACGATATTGAACTCATATACAGCATAGTGGAAAATTACCGAAATGGGCAACTGACATGGCAACTTCGGCAGCAAAAATTGGAGTGTGTTGAACTATTTTGGGTTTATTTCTCAATGCAACATGATAGCAGGATAACCCAGGATGGAATTCTTGCTAGGAATTCAACAAAAGATGCAAGGAAATTATACAAAAATGATATTTACGTACTAACTTCTGATCACAATACCAATCTATTGGTTAGGCAATGTTGGTCCCAAACGCACACGCAAGTATACGTGGTCGTACAAGTAATATAATGATAAATCGAGTGTCGAACCCACAGATACTTGTGTAAACTACTTACTAAATCACTATAATTATTATTTAATCAAGCCAAATTAAAAACCCAGGAATGTAATTATATTATGCTATGATTCTAAGAAATAACTAATTATTACGTAACGAGTTGATTGTTGTGTATCCAATAGAGACAAATATTCCAGGATTGTGATCAATTCACCACTCGTGTTTCATTCTAATTAACTCTCCCTTTCATATAATTCACTCGTGGTTGCTAATTAATCGATAAATGCTCTCATAGCTTTCTCCTAAAGCACTACTCGCCTATTCTCAATAGATTAACGCCTATATTCCTATGAAATTAATCTATTAGAACGCACTAAGATTACGATATTTAATTAAGTACGGTGACTAGGTATATTCCTATCCTAACCACAAATCCTCTCCCCTGAAGGGTTAAGATCGCACTCTCTTCAACTCTTCTCTAATCTATACACGGCTCTCCCAAGCATAGCATAGATAGTATATAGAACCTAACTGTTGGCCAGACAATTAAGCAATTAAACACAGAATTGAAGAAATAACCATATATTGGGTGAATTAAAATCAAGGTTAAACTAATGTCGAATAACAATATTCATGACTAATCACAACCCTAGAACAATGGGTATTTAGCCACTCATGCTAAAATCAAACAATTGCATAAGTGTTGAATTAATTGTAAATACTAGAAAAAGATGAAGAAAACTGAGAATTCTTCGCTCCCTAGCAATTTCGTGTGTATATTTCCTCCTAAGTGGCATCCCACCCCCCAAAAATAAGCTTAGACTTGCTTTTATACGTGTTGGATAGGTTTAGGGCCGAAATAACCGTGTCTCGGGCAAAATAAGAAAAATTCTCGTCACCGGCGCCCTGGTAGCACCGGGCGCCCACCAGGGTGCTGCCAGATAAAAAGTTTCTGCCTGGCCACAGGTGGCGCCCATCCCTACCTGTGGCGCCCAAAATTGCTTTTTGCCCGGTTTTTGCGTTTTGGCTCTAATTTCGCGCGTTTCGCCCCAATTGATCCCGAATCATTCCTACACATAAAAACCCTTCAAATTAATATAAATCATCACATTTAACATCTAAAACTCTCGAAACAAAAGTAAAATATGAGGCGATATAAATAGAAATATATACACTTTAAGCTAAACATCAACACCACACACTTAAACTCTTGCTCGTCCTCGAGCAATGGGACAATCGATTACCCTTAAACACGTACAAAGTTCATTATCAAGGAGTATTTTACTTTTCAACCACACACCTTACCCCTTGACTGTGATCGATACCGGCAATCAAGTATAAACATATGAAATTTAACATTCTTCCCCTTCTTTAAACATGCTCAAGTATAACAATTTACTCAATCATACCAACAACCAAATTGTAACCACCCAACCTCAAGAGTCAACTTGCAACCACTAAGCCCTCTCAATTCACGCACCTACCCAACAAGAAAGTTTACAATATTACTAATCGTTCATGAGATCATGTGCCCTCACCAACAACAAAAGAGTGAATATAACTAGTCCACACATTCAAATGTGATTTTTGAACATAATTTAAGGACATCACACAATTGAACAAAAGCTCACTCACTCTCGCAAAGAATCCATATGCATCCCGTGGTTGTACCATAAGCTTGCCCTAGTGTAGATCTCCACTAATTTAAGTTAGCCAAATCTAGGATCAATTAGGACTTTTAAGGTTGTAATGTAGGCTAAGGGACGGGTAGAATATATTTAGGAATAGTGACTAACCCTCCTAAGCACTTTAATACACTACCTTCACAAATCAACACACATTCTTCTCAACAAATTCCCTTGCCACAATTCATATTCAACATAGACCTTTTTCAATTAAGCACTTCTATATTTTCACTAGCACAAATCAATAAAAATTGGAGGTGTGTATCTTCTTGTACATACTTTTACTATCATTTTTTTTTCCTTTCTTTCTTACACACACTCCATACATGAAGATTCAATGGCTAGTGACTTTTGAATACAATTTTAGTGCACCAACGAGCCCTTCCATGGCTCCACTCAAAAGCTACTCCCCAATATCACACCTTACTTCTTTTAGCGACTAAGTGTCTTAGGAGTAAAAAGTGCAAAAATCTCACTTTAAGAACAAAATAGGGGTACGGCTTGTAATGTGGGTACCAAAGAAAAGGCTCAAAAGGGCTAGCAATGGAAATTTTCAATTTTCATGTAACAAGCACATCCATGATCAAGCAAGAAAATGCCTACGTCATCTCCTAGACTAGCATAACCTACAACTTCGCTTCTTAACACACGGGGCAAGTTCTAGACTACACAGGATAGCATAGAAAATCACTAAACCTCACTCACACATTGCACATGGCTCAATCACGTCGGTTTTATTCAAATCTCAAGTCAAGCAAGCACACAAAATTGAGAGAATTAAGCAATATTACACTATGTAGCATACAAGTCAAGCAACTGAGCTAAGGCGTCACAAAATAGGTTATTTATTTTTACTCAGGCATCACATGTCAAATCAAATACAAGGGAAAGCAGAATGTATGTCATAACCTAATATTCCTGCACCAAACATGTCAAAGGGTATTTCTAAGTTACTCAGTTTCTTCCTAACTACTCTAAAAAAAATAATTTTTAAGTGCCCGGTTCGAGCTACACCCTTGGAAAAGAACCGATTCCCAAAGAAAAACCAAGCGATACTACCTACCTATCCTAAGAGAAAAATAAAAAAAAATTGGTGTTTTTAAATCGGACTTGATCCCTCAAGAAAATTTTCCAACAGATCCATCGTCGGGAAAAGTCCGAGTTTTCTCTATTTTTTTAAAAAAATTTCGTTTTTTGAACTAACTAAAATTAACAATTAACTAAAACGAAAAATACTGAAAATGCGACTAACTACTAAAACAAAACATAATTAATGCTAAAAAAAATCTAACTATACAAATTATACAACAACATCACAAGTAGCACAACATCACAAGTAGCATACTTCCCACCCCACACTTAAAGCATGCATAGTCCCGATGCATATAAAAATTAACAAAACAAAGTAGGGTGAAAAGAAATGCTCCCTGTCAATTGGAAGTCTCCAAAGCAGCAGCTGCAGGCTCATCATCATCAGGGCCTAGAGGAACCACGGCTCGGGGTCCGATAACCTCTTCACCACCCTCGTCTTCTGTGTCAGAGCCGCGTACTGTGTTCACGTCCTCAGAAGAATGAATAGGGCTGCCAGGTGCAATCCCCAACATTTCTTTGGCGGAACTGGATAACTCACTGCGCAATTCCATACGCTCCAAATCTATAGCACCTGCTTTGCACATCAAAAAGTTCAGAGTTTTATAAATGTGCCTGCTGAAGCTTTCGTCCCTTTCATAGCGTGCAACTGGCGTGAGCTTGGATGATGGCTCCAGCAGTATAGTAATGTCCATTAGCCCGGATGAAGGTTCCACCACTTCGTCATACCCTGGGTACTCAGGCACCCCAAGGTCCATCATATACTTGGTGAGCAAATTGCCAAAGAAAAATCGCTTGATCTGCCGCCCAAACCTCGTACGTTTCATCTCACCCAACATCAAGTCACCCACATTTATGGGTCGGCTTGTCATCAAAAAATAAATGACACACACTCGAGCACGAGTGCAGTCACTGATATGCTCGGCAGGCATGAGACGTGCTTGTACAAAATTCTGCCACACCTTGGCAGTCTTGTTAAAATCGAATCGGACCATATGAAGATGAAGAGTGCCGTGCTGTTTGATCCACTTGGCAGTCGAATCAACGCCACACAAAGTGTGACGAATCAATTTGTATTTGGGTCTCTTGACAAATTTTTTAAGCCTCTTTGGGACAACATCTTCAACCCCCAAGTATTTTCAGATGTCTGTCCGGTGCATTTTAATCTCAACACCCTGTACACTTGAAATATCATGCCCGTCGTGCCAATTGGCATAAATTTCCCGGACCATACTCAATTTTGTCGGTCCGGGGCATGTCAATAGCTTTTCCATGTGCCTTGCACGGAGTTGGCTCATTACCTCAGGAAAGTTCCGCTCCAAGGCTTTAGTGTTAATCCCTACCTCAGAGATATAACGCCCCTTTGGAACAAAGTCCCTGTGCCATGGAACCGCCGCATCATCTACCAAATCCAACCGGGTTCGGGGTCTCAAAGGTACAGGGTGAGAGCTCTCAGCCAATTGCTTGCCTTTGGCTAGGCGGGAGGGGCCATCTCCTTGCTTTCTTTTCTTGGGTGCCGAAGAGGTGGAGGAGGATTTTCCAATGCCTTTGCCCTTGGTTGAACTATCACCAGCCATGTGGTATACTGCAGCACCATGAACACAAGAACATGAGACTTGATAAATATTATACCTAAGGTTGGGGTGCAATTCCTACAAGGACCTCACACTTAAAACCAAAGGTGCAATTAACACTTCTTTCATGATTTTTTTATGCGATAAGATGCAAGTGTTGCCTCCTAAAGCTATGGGTACTCAAGACTTCCCCAAGCTATTAAAAAAATAATTTATTATGGCTACATGAATTCACATTAATCGTAGCAATATCATGTGCCACTCCATTTTATACACTACAAAACTACACTACATCACTACTTTCTACAACAAGTTAACAACATATAATGCATAATATACATGGTGTAAAGACATGATTTTTACTTTAAAGCTCAAACCTATAACATGTAACAAAATTCCTACACACCCCACACTTGTCCCAAGTTCAAATACAAGGCATTCGGTTACTCAAGACTTCACTGGTGTACATAGAAACTTCATTCAAGCATATTCACAAACACCTTGTGGGCATCCATTGTGAACTCTAGACTTCAACAATGGTGGAAGAGAATGGCCATCCCAATTTTAAATAGAGTATAGGGAATTTAAGTTTACTACTCCAACCATATAATAATCACAACAACGTCAACAACACCAAACCAACCACCAAAATAGTCTTACAATTTCATAAAGGTAAAAGTTGTGGGTTAGGGCTCATGGAGGGTGGGATTTACCATTGATACTACACTAAAAACATAAAAGAAGAAGAAGAAGAAGAAGAAGAAGAAGAAGAAGAAGAAGAAGAAGAAAATACATACTTGAATATTGAGGAAGGAAAAACAAGAGAAAAATTAAAAAAAATTTGGGTGAGGGGGAGAGGGAATTCGCGGTTAGAGGGGAGGAAGGAGGGGAGTATTTGTTTTGTTTCTTTCTTTGGGTGTGGGTATTTGGGTAGAAGATGGGTTATAGTGTTAGTGCAAATGGGTAATTGGGTTGGGTTTAATGGGTATGGGTAATTAGAAAAATAAATAAAACAAAGAACAAGAAAAGAAAAAAATTAATTACACCCCCCCCCAGCCAGCGCCCAGCACTGGGGTTATTTTCCACACTGTTTTTACCGCCCCTAGTGGCGCCTGGCGCTGACCAGGGCGCTTGGGGGGTTGTCTTATATATATATATATATATAT
>MDKI01103796.1:0-38439 GCA_005239505.1 Nicotiana paniculata | reverse complement strand
GCGCAGGAGCGCACTTCCATTTTCCCTTTACTAGTAGGGGGTCCCGTGGTTCCTATGCCGCCGTGTTTCCCGGTCCTTTTCTTTTAGTGCTTCGACCCGAAGCGATAGCTTCTAGCTAGTTCAGTGGCTAAGATGGTTGCGCTCCAGCTCACTCAAGAATGGGACGGCAGTGGTCCGCCGGCAAGCTCGTTCTGATCTTGGACGCAGTAATTGGAATCCTGAAGCACCACCACGAACGCTACCGCGCGTCTGCCTGCGGTGCGGTAAGGCACCACCCTGTTGTGCCAGCAGCCAACCACCACGCCGCACGCCACCCTTCTTCCTCCATCCCAACCGTCCACCCTCCCCAAGACCCCTCTGCCTTCACTACCACACCAAGCGACTGTCGCCGCCAGCAGAAGAGAGAGACGCCGCCGCCCCCTCATCTCCCTAACACCATGGCTGCTTAGAGCTCGCCGAAACCGCCGGCTGCTCACCAAGTTCGCCGCTAGCCGCACCCCCAAGCAACGAACCAGACCTCATCCTTCACTCCCATCGCTGCCTGTTTCACCCCACAGAACCAGCCGGCGGAACCCTATAACTTCTACAACCTAACACTCCCTACTTCGCCTCCCCTCGCCACCATCAGTGACCCCTCATAACTGACTCCCTCCTCTCAAAAAGCTGCTCCTGCCGTTAATGTCCTGCGAAATTCCTTTAAATCAGTCCAAACTGGACCACTGATTGACTTCGACTTCCGGCGAAATCCCTGTTTCTCCGGCGAAGCTTTGGTCTGCTCAGGTTAACGTTCGTTGCTTCGGTTGAG
Source organism: Nicotiana paniculata (assembly GCA_005239505.1). NCBI lineage: Eukaryota > Viridiplantae > Streptophyta > Magnoliopsida > Solanales > Solanaceae > Nicotiana > Nicotiana paniculata. The sequence goes on along the minus strand of MDKI01103796.1, from coordinate 37,634 downwards.
GTTCCATTTTCAGTTCCGTCAACTGTTAGTTTTCAAGACATGTAGCGTCTTGAGCTTTGAGGTCCCATTCTCTCTTTTGTCCTAATCTCTTATTTATTAAAATTAAAATGACTTGTTTTTGTGAACCGGGTGTTATTTGGTTTAGTTACTGACAATTCATTGTTGGTTAGATTATGTTGGTATTGATAGTTACTTGTTGATTGAACTTTGTTCATATGTGTGTGCATGTTGTGTGTTTATTTGTTTCCTTGAAATGGGTGCAGCCTTGAAATGGTTACAGCTTCTTTTCCAATTCTTTTAATATATCAAAGAGTTGATGCTTAAGTTCGAGTTTAATTAAAATGAAAAGTTTTGGTTTTCGTTTGTTTTAAATAAGTGATATAGTAAAAGGGAGTTGGCCCAGTAAGGAAATATTGTTAATTAGCAGTTACTTGAAACGTGGATATTGGTTATTAAACAATGATTAAGTGAAAAAATTGCAGAGTTTTTATGTATTGCTTTAGAGAAGTTGATGAATTGTTTCATTACTGAAATGATTAAATAATTGTAGCTATAATCGTTGTTAAATATGTAAACAATATCGTTATCTACTTTATTACTAGTAATATAAGATTAGGAAATAATTGTGACTATAGGTACTATTCTCGTGGCATGGTCATGATACGTAAATCTTATTCGAGTGCACGCTAGCGTGACTCGACCATCAAACAGTTAAAATAAATAAATTACCGTGACTATGGGTATGGTTCTCGTGGCATGGTCATAGATACATAACTCCAAATTTCGAGTGCACGCTGGCGTGACTCGACCCTTAATTTCAAATAATTAAAATAAACATATTGTAGAATCATGTGTACGGTTCCCGTGGCATGATTCGCAATGTGCAATCGAATAATTAGTTGTATAACAATTGGATTATTAAAAGCGGTTTAAAAGGAATAAAATGCACGTAGGTTTCAAACAATGTTTCAAAATCAGATAAATAGGCCAATAATAATAGTTGAGCGACCGTGCTAAAACTACGGAACCCGGGAATGCCTAACACCTTCTCTCGGGTTAACATAATTCCATGTTGTGGTGGGGAATTCTCTTAGATTCTCCTTAAATCGCCTGGTGGCTTCAGAGCATTTATCGTTTAAATTGCTTGCAAATACCATGGCTGCCCAATTATTAGGCACCCTAGGTAACTGCATTCTTTCTCGTTGAAACTATCTACAAACTCACGGAGTAGTTTCGTGCCTCCTTGTTTTATTTGGAATATGTCTTCCATTCTCTTCTCAACTTTTTGTGCACCAGAGTGTGCTTTTATAAACGAATCTGCAAGCTCAGCAAAAGAGTCAATAGAATTTTCAGGGAGAAGAGAATACCAGGTTAAAGCCCCTTTGGTAAGTGTTTCCCCAATTTTTTTGACAATGACTGATTTAATCTCTTGTTTTGTTAAGTCGTTGCCTTTTACCCCAGTAGTGAAAGCAGTCACATGGTCGCGTGGGTCAGTTGTTCCATCATATTTGGGAACGTCAGACATTTTAAACTTCTTGGGTATAGGCAAAGGTGTCGCACTTAGCTTCCACAGTTGTTGAGAATATCTATCAACATTGATGCCTTTGATGATAGGTGGTACACCAGGAATTTATTCGATGCGATCGTTATGCTCCTTCATCTGTTTCTGCATAGTTAGCAGTAAATTTTGTAATTCTGAGTTATTAGATATACCCGGTCTCGTTTCGAGAGATTCATTAGAAGTATCTCCTCTTCCTGAGTTTGCCAACCTAGATTGAAGATTTTTCATGGCGATGGTGTTATTGGAGGGGGTGGCGTTGGCGGTGTAGGCAACGCTGCTGGTAATCCTCTCGCAAATTCTTGCAAAGCTTGGCTCACATACTCTGCAATCATTTGCTTCACATGATCTTGTTCCACAGTTTGATCGTTATTACCATGGTTGTTATTAGATCTTTCTGGGGATTGTTCCCTCGAACCACGTGGGGTCCCTGAAGGTGATGGAATTGGGGTTCCACTTCTTTGTTGGTTGTTGTCATTGGAGTTTGACATAATTCAAAGGATATCGCTTTGAAAGTAAACAAAGATTATCAGATTCCTGGTAACAAAACCAAATTGTTTAACCAAAGAATTAGACTCTTTGACTAAAGCTTATTTTTAATGTGACGACCTGGTCGGTCTTCTTAAGAATTAACGCCCCGATCCCCTGTTAATTATTTTCCCCAAGTCTATTTCTGCTAAATTGAATTGTCAGGAAGTTCGGTTTTGAGTTTCGGATAGTTTTGGGACATTTAGTCCCTAAATGAGAGCTTCAATGTTGGAAAGTTGCCCGTAGTCAGAGCAGAGTGAAGACGGCCTCAGAATGGAAATCCGATGGTTCTGTTAGCTCCGTTAGGTGATTTCAGGGTTGGGAGCGTGTTCGGAATGTATTTTGGAAGTCTGTAGCTCATTTAGGCTTGAAATGCCGAAGTTTGAATTTTTGGAGTTTCCGGTTCGATAGTGAATTTTTGATCCGAGGGTCGGAATGGAATTTCGGAAGTTGTAGTAGTTTTGTCATGTCATTTGGGATGTGTGTCCAAAATTTGAGGTCATTCGGATAAGTGTAGACGTGTTTCGGCGTCGGATGTGAATTCTAAAATTTTCCTAAGTTTCTAGGCTTGAACCTATGCATAATCGATGATTTTGATGTTAAGAGACGTGTTTTTAAGGCTCGATCTAGTTCAAATGAGGTGTTAGGTTTGGTTGGTGGTTTTGGTTGAGGTCTCGGGGGCCTCGGGATTGTTCCGAATGCTTAAGGGGTGAAGTTTGGGAAAATTGTTGCTGCTGAACCAGGCACCTTTTGGTGTCTTCGCACCTGCGAAGATTTTTCCGCAGGTGCGGACTCGCAAGCGCGGTGGCCTTGATCGCAGGTGCGATAGGGGAGTTTTGGGCCAGTGGTCGCAGGTGTGACCTTGGTTCCGCAGGCGCGACCAAACAACCACAGGTACGGCCCCAGTGCATTTTAAGTGACTTTCGCACCTGCGATGCTTTTTCCGCAGGTGTGGTACCGCAGGTGCGATGATCGAGCCCGCAGGTGCGGATTGCCTGTGTGATTTATTTCAAAAATCCGAGAGTTCATATCATTGTTCTAAAAATCGGGTGAGAGCTCAAAGATTGGCGATTTTCTGTGGGTTTTAAAGAGAAGGATCATATGTAACATTTTCTAATCCTAATTCATTGTTAGACCATTAATTTCCGTTGTTTTCTTTAGTTTAATTATCAAAAATGGGAGAAAACCCATAGGAAAGGGATGAGATATTCCCAATCCGAAATTCTGAAAAATTGTGGGGTTTTTGGCATCGGATTTCGATTGTTTATGGTTAAATGAGTTCGTGAGTGAACGGGTGTTCGGAAAATATAACTTTTACCCGATTCTGAGTCGTGCCCAAGGGGCGTTTTGGTCATTTTACATAATTTCGCGCCTTAGCTTGAATTAAACCGTGAAAATCAGTTGCATGAGATGTTATTTACGATATGTAATTGAATTGTATAGATTTGGGCCATTTGGAGTCGGATACTCGTGGCAAACATGTGATTTCGAGTTGATTTTGAGCCGGATCGAGGTAAGTGGCTTGTCTAACCTTGTGTGGGGGACCTTACCCCTTAGGATGTGATATTTGGTAACTGAATGCCTTGTACGTGAGGTGACGAGCGCGTACTTGTGCTAATTGTTGAAAATTCGCTTTTACTTTAAATATTTAGCCTGAGTTTCTTTCTTACCTGTTTTATTCTAATTGCAACTATAGTCTATGTTAGCTTAGGAAATCATGCCTAGTTGCCCTGAATTGCCTATTTGCTTAAATTGCCTTAATTGCACAACGTGAAGCATGTTAGACTAGAATTACTTGTTGTCTTGTATTTTTGCACTCTAATTCCATCTTCTTGTTATCCCTATGTATTTACTTTGGGACTACGGGACGTTATCCCGGGAGATTCCCCTGCATATTTACTTTGGGACTACGTGACGTTATCCCGGGAGATCCTCCTGTATATTTACTTTGGGACTACGGGACTTTATCCCGGGAGATCCCCCTGCACATTTACTTTGGGACTACGGGACGTTATCTCGGAAGATTCCCCTGTACATTTACTTTGGGACTAGACGTTATACCGGGAGATCCCCCTACACAGTTGAGAAAAGGACTACGGAACGGTATCTCGGGAGATCCACGGGACAGTTGAGAAAAGGACTACAGGACAGTATCCTGGGAGATCCTCATTGTTACCGTTGTTATTATGCTGTACATATTCCGTGTTTACTCTGTTCTTGTGTTTTTGTTATTGCCTTGTTTGACCTGTCTTATTTCACTGTTGTACTCATTATTACCGCCTGTTTCATACTGTAAATCCCTATTATATTGTTTGACTTCAGTAGAGCCCTGACCTTCCTCGTCACTACCCGATCGAGGTTAGGCTTGGCACTTACTGAGTACCGATGTGGTGTACTCATGCCCTTTCCTGCGCATGTTTTTCATGTGCAGATCCAGGTACCTCCACCCAGGCGCACTATCCCCGAGGTTGAGAGATACAGCAGAGACTTCGAGGTACATTTGCCGCGTCCGCAGACCAGGAGTCTCTATCTTATTCCAGCTTTTTGTGAAAAGTTTATCCTTCCTTACAGTTGTATAGATATTCTGGAGTTAGAGTAGTGTATTATTTTTCGTTAGCCTGTGGTTCCCGTGATTTTCCGGGTTTTAGGGTGATAGTGTAGACTTCCGCGTTATTTTTGGGTTGTATATGTCAAGTGGCATTGATATACAATCTTTCTTTGAGATGGTTCAGTTTTTACTTATTATTTTCGCAAGTTATGTTGATATTCCGCATTGCTAGGCTTACCTAGTTATAGGAACTAGGTGTTGTCACGCCATGTTCACGGAGGGCAAACTATGGTCGTGACAAGTTGGTATCAGAGCTCTAGGTTCATAGGAGTCACAGAACACAGGCCAATTTATTAGAGTCTCGTTGATCGGTACGGAGACGTCTGTACTTATCTACGAGAGGCTATGTAACTGTTGAGGAAAAATCTTCACTTCATTGATTTCCTTGTCGTGCAATATCTTTTGACATCAATTCTAAACCTCTGTTTTCTTTTCTCTCACAGATTGTGAGGACACGTGCTACTCGGGACGATCAGGCACATGTGCCCCCTACAGCAGCCGCCAGAGGCCGGGGTCGAGGTAGAGGCCGAGGACGCGCACGTTGTGTAGCGAGAGCACTTGCGCGAGCTGCTGCCGAGGTACCACCAGCAGATCCAGCCGAGGTTCAGACACCTGATACGCCTACTGCCACTACTACTCCAGCTCTTCAGGAAACATTAGCTCAGTTCATGTCCATGTACACCACTCTGGCTCAGGCAGGGTTGCTTCCCCTTGCTGCAGCCACATCTCAGGCCGGGGGAGTAGCACAGACTCCCGTCGCCCGCACTCCTGAGCAGAAAGTGCATGTGGAGCAGGTCCCAAAGGTCATTCTTGTGCCGCCTGTAGTGTCAGTTCATCCCGAGGAAGGGTCAGCTGCTTCAGAGGACGAGCAGCGGAGACTTGAGAGGTTCAAGAAGTATGACCCTCCGGTATTTAGTGGACTAGCATCAGATGATGCCTTGGGGTTTCTAGAGGAGTGCCACCGTATTCTTTGCACTGTGCGCATAGCCAGATCTAGTGGGGTTTCTTACTACCTTCCAGCTTCGTGGAGCCGCCTATGATTGGTGGCGCACCTATGAGTTAGACAGTCCAGACGAGGCTGCTTTACTGACCTGGACCCAATTCTCAGATATGTTCCTGAGAGAGTTTGTGCCTTAGAGCCTCAGGGACTCATGGTACGTAGAGTTTGAGCATTTGCGCCAGGGTGCCATGACAGTTTCAGAGTATGCTATCTATTACACCAGATTGGCTAGGCATGCACCGGCTTTGGTTGCTACTGTCCGCGAGAGGGTTCGCCGGTTCATTGAGGGTCTTGTCCCACCCATCAGATCTAGCATGGCTCGAGAGTTGGAGATGGACATTCCTTATCAGCAGGTAGTGAGCATTGCTAGGAGGATCGAGGGTTTGCTCGCTAGGGAGCGAGAGGAGACGGAGGCCAAGAGGTCTCGAGAGTCGGGCCACTACTCTGGTGCCCATACCCCAGCAGCAGGTCGTCATGGTAGGGGTTATATGGTCCGCCCAGTTCATTCATCTCTTCCAGCAGTCAGCGGTACCCCAGCTCCACCCAGGCCTCAGGAGCCTTATTATACGCCTCTAGTTTCTAGCACGCCTCCTACGCGGGGTGCTTTCAAAGATCAGTCTAGTAGACCTGGCCCTAGCCAGTCACAACCACCACGTCCTCCCAGAGCTTGTTTCGAGTGTGGTGATACACGCCATATGGTTAGGGACTGCCCCAGACTTATTAGGGGTGCATCTTCGCAAACTTTTCAGCCATAGCATGCTCAACAGGGTTCTCGATCCATGATCACAGCTCCAGCTGCTACCCCACCTGCCCAGCCAGTTAGGGGCGAAGGTCGGGGAGGTAGAGGTCGCCCTCGAGGGGGAGGCCAGGCCAGATATTATGCTATTCCTGCTCGTACCGAGGCTGTTGCCTCCGATTCTGTCATCACAGGTATTATACTGGTTTGTCACAGAGATGCATCGGTTCTATTCGATCCAGGCTCCACGTATTCTTATGTGTCTTCTTATTTTGCTCCGCATTTTCGTATAGCCCGAGATTCTTTGGGTTCTCCTGTTTATGTTTCTACTTCTGTGGGGGATTCTCTTGTTGTGGACCGCGTTTATCGGTCGTGTTTGGTTACTATTCATGGTTTTGAGACCAGCGCGGATTTATTGTTACTCGATATGGTGGATTTTGATATTATCTTGGGCATGGATTGGTTGTCACCCCATTAAGATGTTCTTGATTGTCACGCCAAGACTGTGACGCTGGCTATGCCAGGTATTCCGCATGTTGAGTGGAGTGGTACTTTATATCACACCCCCAGTAGAGTTATCTCTTTTCTTAGAGCTCAGCGTATGATTGAGAATGGGTGTGCTGCGTATTTGGCTTATGTAAGAGATGTCAGTGTTGATACCCCTTCTGTTGATTCAGTTCCAGTGGTACGGGATTATCCCGATGTATTTCCAGCTGATCTTTCGGGCATGCCGCCCGATAGAGACATTGATTTTGGCATTGATTTGTTGCCGGGCACTCCGCCCATTTCCATTCCTCCTTACCGTATGGCTCCTCCTGAGTTGAAGGAGTTGAAGGATCAGTTACAAGAATTGCTTGATAAGGGTTTTATTCGACCCAGTGATTCACATTGGGGTGCTCATGTCTTATTTGTGAAGAAAAAGGATGGTTCCATGCGCATATGTATTGATTATCGCCAGTTGAACAGGGTTACAGTAAAGAATTGTTATCCCTTGCCTTGTATTGATGATCTATTTGACCAGCTTCAGGGCGCACATGTATTTTCTAAGATTGATTTGCGCTCAGGTTACCATCAATTGAAGTTGGGAGCCGGATATCCCGAAGACTGCTTTCAGGACTTGGTATGGCCATTACAAGTTTCTAGTTATGTCATTCGGGCTGACTAATGGCCCCGCAGCATTTATGCATTTGATGCACAGTGTGTTCAGGCCATATCTTGACTCGTTCGTCATTGTTTTCATAGATGATATTCTTGTTTACTCCCGGAGTCGGGAAAATCATGAGCAGCACCTGAGGACAGTGCTTCAGACCTTGAGAGAGAAGAAGTTGTATGCAAAGTTCTCAAAATGTGAGTTTTGGTTGAGTTCTGTGGAATTCTTAGGCCACGTGGTATTGAGTGAGGGCATTCGAGTGGATCCGAAGAAGGTAGAGGTTGTGCAGAGTTGGCCCAGGTCGTCCTCAGTTACAGAGATTCGCAGTTTCCTTGGCTTGGGGGGTTACTACCACCGTTTTGTGGAGGGATTTTCATCGATTGCAGCCCCTATGACTAGATTGACCCAGAAGGGTGCTCCATTTTAGTGGACAGAGGAGTGTGAGGCGCACTTTCAGAAGCTTAAGACTTATTTGACTACAGCCCCAACCTTGATATTGCCTACTGGTTCGGGGTCTTATACAGTTTATTGTGATGCCTCGCGAGTTGGCCTTGGAGCGGTGTTAATGCAGGACGGTAGGGTGATTGCCTACGCGTCGAAGATACATGAGAAGAATTACCTTGTCCATGACCTTGAGTTAGCTGCCATTGTTCATGCCTTGAAGATCTGGCGTCATTATTCGTACAGTGTGCCTTGTGAGATTTATACTGACCACCGGAGTTTGCAGCACATATTCAGGCAGAAGGATCTAAATTTGCGTCAGCGTAGATGGTTAGAGTTGCTAAAGGACTATGACATCACTATATTATACCACCCGGGGAAGGCCAATGTGGTGACCGACGCCTTGAGTCGTTGGGCGGAGAGTTTGGGGAGTTTGGCATACCTTTATGCAGTTGAGAGGCCTCTAGCCTTAGATGTTCAGTCCTTAGCCAGTCAGTTCGTGAGATTGGATCTTTCTGAGCCTTGTCGGGTATTGGCTTGTGTGGTTTCTCGGTCTTCCTTATTCGATCATATCAGGGAGAGACAGTATGATGATCCTCATTTACTTGTCCTCAAGGACACGGTCCAGCACAGTGATTCCAGAGATGTGACCATTAGAGATGACGGGGTATTGAGGATGCAGGGTCGGATTTGTGTGCCCAACGTAAATGGGCTTCGGGAGTTGATTCTTGAGGAGGCCCATAGTTCGCGGTATTCCATCCATCCAGGTACCACGAAGATGTACCAGGATCTGAGACAGCACTATTGGTGGCGAAGAATAAAGAAGGATATAGCAGAGTTTGTAGCCAAGTGCCTCAACTGTCAGCAGGTCAATGTGAGCATTAGAGACCCGGAGGGTTATTTCAGCAGATTGAGCTTCCAGAGTGGAAGTGGGAGCAGATCACCATGGACTTTATGGTTGGACTTCCTCGGACCTTGAGGAAGCATGATGCTATTTGGGTGATTGTGGATCGGCTGACCAAATCAGCCCATTTCATTCCGGTACTGACTACTTATTCATCGGAGCGGTTGGCGGAGATATATATTCGGGAGATCGTTCGTCTGCATGGTATTCCAGTTTCTATTATTTCAGACAGGGGTACTCAGTTCACTTCACGATTCTGGAGAGCCGTTCAGCAGGAGTTAGGTACCAGGGTGGAGTTGAGCACATCATTTCACCTCAGACGGACAGACAGTCCGAGCGCACTATTCAGATTCTTGAGGATATGCTCTGTGCGTGTGTGATTGAGTTTGGAGGGTCTTGGGATCAGTTCTTGCCATTGGCTGAGTTTGCTTACAACAACAGTTATCAATCCAGCGTTCAGATGGCGCCGTATGAGGCTTTATATGGTAGGAGGTGCAGATCTCTGGTGGGTTGGTTCGAGCCGGGTGAGACCAGGCTATTGGGCACAGAGTTGGTTCAAGATGCATTGGATAAGGTCAAGGTGATTCAGGATAGACTCCGTACAGCGCAATCTAGACAAAAGAGTTACGCGGACCGGAAGGCTCGTGATGTTTCATATATGGTCGGAGGGCGGGTTCTGCTTCGGGTTTCGCCTATGAAGGGCGTTATGAGATTTGGGAAGAAAGGGAAGCTGAGTCCGAGGTTTATTGGCCCTTTTGAGATATTGAGGCGTGTTGGGGAGGTTGCTTATGAGCTTGCCTTACCTCCCAGCTTGGCAGGAGTTCATCATGTATTTCATGTTTTGATGCTCCGGAGGTATCACGGTGACCTGTCTCATGTCTTGGATTTTAGCTCAGTCCATTTCGACAAAGATCTATCATATGTTGAAGAGCCTGTAGCTATATTGGACAGGCAGGTCAGAAAGCTCAGGTCGAAGAACATTGCTTTAGTAAAGGTTCAATGGTGGGTCAGCCGGTCGATGAGGCGACCTGGGAGACCGAGCAGGATATGTGCAGCAGTTACCCTCACATTTTCACTACTCCAGGTATGACTTTATGATCATTCGAGGACGAACGAATTTTCAAGTGTAGGAGGATGTGACGACCCGGTCGGTCGTCTTAAGAATTAACTCCTCGATCCCCTGTTAACTGTTTTCCCCAAGTCTATTTATGCTAAATTGAATTGCCGGGAAGTTCGATTTTGAGTTTCGGATAGTTTTGGGACATTTAGTCCCTAAATGAGAGCTTAAGTGTTGAAAAGTTGCATGTAGTCGGAGCAGTGTGAAGACAGCCTCAGAATGGAAATCTGATGGTTCCGTTGTCCCCGTTAGGTGATTGCGGGGTTGGGAGCGTGTTCGGAATGTATTTTGGAAGTCCGTAGCTCATTTAGGCTTGAAATGCCGAAGTTTGAATTTTTGGAGTTTCCGTTCCGATAGTGAATTTTTGATCCGAGGGTCGGAATGGAATTTCGGAAGTTGCAGTAGTTCCGTCATGTCATTTGGGATGTGTGTGCAAAATTTGATATCATTCGGATAAGTTTAGACGTGTTTCGGCGTCGAATGTGAATTCTGGAATTTTCCTAAGTTTCTAGGATTGAACCTATGCATAATCGATGATTTTGATGTTAAGAGACGTGTTTTTAAGGCTCGACCTAGTTCAAATGAGGTGTTAGGTTTGGTTGGTGGTTTTGGTTGAACTCCCGGGGGCCTCGGTGTTGTTTCGGATGCTTAATGGGTGAAGTTTGGGAAAATTATTGTTGCTGAACCAGGCACCTTCTGGTGTCTTCACACCTGCGAAGGTTTTTCCGCAGGTGCGGACTCGCAGGCGCGGTGGCCTTGATCGCAGGTGCGATAGGGGAGTTTTGGGCCAGTGGTCGCAGGTGCGACCTGGGTTCCGCAGGTGCGGGACCGCAGGCGCGACCAAACGACCCCAGGTGCGGCCCCAGTGCATTTTAAGTGACTTTCGCACCTGCGATGCTTTTTCCGCAAGTGCGGTGATCGAGACCGCAGGTGCGGATTGCCTGTGTGATTTATTCCAAAAATCCGAGAGTTCATATCATTGTTCTAAAAATGGGGTGAGAGCTCAAAGATTGGAGATTTTCTGTGGGTTTTGAAGAGAAGGATCATAGGTAACATTTCCTAATCCTAATTCAATTTTAGACCATTAATTTCCGTTGTTTTCTTTAGTTTAATTATCAAAAATGGGGGAAAACCCATAGGAAAGGGATGAGATTTTCCCAATCCGAAATTCTGAAAAATTATGGGGTTTTTGGCATCGGATTTCGATTGTTTATGGTTAAATGAGTTTGTGAGTGAACGGGTGTCCGAAAAATATAACTTTTACCCGATTCTGAGTCGTGCCCGAGGGGCGTTTTGGTCATTTTACATAATTTCGCGCCTTAGCTTGAATTAAACCGTGAAAATCAGTTGCATGAGATTTTATTTACGATATGTAATTGAATTGTATAGATTTGGGCCATTTGGAGTCGGATACTCGTGGCAAACGTGTGATTTCGAGTTGATTTTGAGCCGGATCGAGGTAAGTGGCTTGTCTAACCTTGTGTGGGGGACCTTACCCCTTAGGATGTGATATTTGGTAATTGAATGTCTTGTACGTGAGGTGACGAGCGTGTACTTGTGCTAATTGTTGAAAATCCGGTTATTTAGCCTAAGTTTCTTTCTTACCTATTTTATTCTAATTGCAACTATAGTCTATGTTAGCTTAGGAAATCATGCCTAGTTGCCCTGAATTGCCTATTTGCTTAAATTGCTTAAATTGCCTTAATTGCACTACGTGAAGCATGTTAGAGTAGAATTACTTGTTGTCTTGTATTTTTGCACTCTAATTCTGAACGTCTTCTTGTTGTGCCTGTGTATTTACTTTGGGACTACGGGACATTATCCCGGGAGATCCCTCTGCATATTTACTTTGGGACTACGGGATGTTATCCCGGGAGATCCCGCTGCACAATTACTTTGGGACTATGGGACGTTATCTCGGGAGATCCCCCTACACATTTACTTTGGGACTACGAGACGTTATCCTGGGAGATCCCCTTGTACATTTACTTTGGGACTACGGGACGTTATCCCGGGAGATCCCCCTGCATATTTACCTGCACAATTGAGAAAAGGACTATGGGACGGTATCCCGGGAGATCCTTCAGGTATACATATGATGGACTACGGGACGGTATCTCGGGAGATCCACGGGACAGTTGAGAAAAGGACTACAGGACAGTATCCTGGGAGATCCTCATTGTTACCATTGTTATTATGCTGTACATATTCCGTGTTTACTCTATTCTTGTGTTTTTGTTATTGCCTTGTTTGACCTGTCTTATTTCACTGTTGTACTCATTATTACCGCATGTTTTCATACTGTAAATCCCTATTATATTGTTTGACCTCAATAGGGCCCTGACCTTGCTCGTCACTACCCGGCCGAGGTTAGGCTTGGCACTTACTGAGTACCGTTGTGGTGTACTCATGCCCTTTCATGCGCATGTTTTTCATGTGCAGATCCAGGTACCTCCACCCAGGCACACTATCCCCGAGGTTGAGAGATACAGCAGAGACTTCGAGGTACATCTGCCGCGTCCGCAGACCAGGAGTCTCTATCTTATTCCAGCTTTTTGTGAAAAGTTTATCATTCCTTACAGTTGTATAGATATTCTGGGTTAGAGCAGTGTATTATTTTCCGTTAGCCTGTGGTTCCCGTGAGTTTCCGGGTTTTGGGGTGATAGTGTAAACTTCCGCATTATTTTTGGGTTGTATATGTCAAATGGCATTGATATACAATCTTTCTTTGAGATGGTTCAGTGTTTACTTATTATTTCCGCAAGTTATGTTGATATTCCGCATTGCTAGGCTTACCTAGTTATAGGAACTAGGTGTCGTCACGACATGTTCACGGAGGGCGAACTGGGGTCGTGACATTTAAGATGAATACGGGTTACTGATAATTAAGATAATGGGAAAAATGAATAATAGACAATATTACAGAAATAAAAAATCGAAGTTGATTGTATTCGAGAATCAGGTGCCTTTACAAGTTGTATTCCCCTCCCTTATATTGGAGATTCCTATAACGTATGACTCGTGCTATGGTTACTTATTAATGACTAATTATGGCATTAATGAGGTGTTACAAAGGATAACGGTATAAGGGTTCAGTTACATAATGTTCGAGTAATCAATTGTGGGTCTTTGAATCTGGCAGTAGCTTTGTTTAGATTCATTTTGATCGTGCCTCTCTCCCGTTTTGATCAAGTTGAATTTCCCGTGGCTGATAAGTTTGTGGGTTTATTGAACCGTGACTCTTTGTACCGTACCTCTTCAAAGAGTTACGTCCAGCTGTCGTGTTTTTCTGTGTCCACGTGACTGGCTGAGTTGTCAAAAGCTGGCTTACGTGTGAAACTCTTTTTTACCAATACAGGGGTGTGTTATATATTCGAGCGGTGGAGTTGGGATCAGATATGGTAATTTGTGTGCTTCATGGACTTCGAGACTGAGAGTTCTCATAAACAGATTATTTTGTGGTTGCGGACCGTGAGGATGCGAGCAAAGCTAGTCAGATGTTAGTAAATTTCATGATTCAGTCATTGTGAACCTTTGAAGAGTTATCTATCTGTTGTGGGTGACCAGAGTTGATTTAAGGTTATTGGTAGGCCTAGTATGTATGTGTGTTCTGCACCGGGTCGAAATTGTTGACTCCAAATTGCTATTGTTGAGGGTTGTACCATTCAATTGTCATTGAGTTTATTCATATTCTGGAGTGATCTAGGGGTTACCCTTCGGTGTTGCGAGGGGTGGTGATTTTTGGTTATATGCACATTTGGTGCGGATTTATTTGGGCTTTATAGCTGGATTTGAGTAAGATAAGTAATTGGGTATTACGGATTAAGACGTATTGGTTATGTTCTTTCGGGTTCGTGTGGCATGGTATCGTCCGATTCCCCGTGGTTATGGCAATGCACTTTGAGCACTTGATGTCGAATTACGCATGATTATTGATTTTGAGCAAGGTGGCTCGAAGTATTTCATGAGGACCAGCGTGTGGATGGGATCACGCATTGTAGCGGAGTTATGTGGAGGTATGATCCTTGGTGTCAGATTCGTGTGTTTTGATTTTACGATGAGTGTCAGGCTCTTAGCATGGTGTTGTGATGGTAATTGTTAATGGCATGATAGTCCTCTCATGTGAATCTTTTCTATGATCCGAGTTCGTGGGGTGTTGCTATTGAGTGCACGAGTTGCACATGTTATGGCTCTGGATGGTATTGATGCGCCATGTCGCTAGAGTGATTGTGGTAGATGAGATAAGGTCGTCAGACCTAGAATGGGTACTTCCGGATCTGGTTGTAGTATATTTGTGGGGATATTGATGCTGATTGGATGAATGGTTGCTAGTTTCTACGTGTTTCTTTCATCATCGGCAGTATATGAAAGTGTTAGACGAGGCATTTCTTGATAAGATGTTATGTACCGGTATTGGGTTGTCTTGAGCAAATATTGTGATTAGCAGTTATCGCTATGAGTGTTTGAGTCTTGCGGTATATTATGTGATTACATCTGGGTTACGGATATGGCTTGACACAGTGTGTTCAGACTTATTCAGTTTATAATTGTGGAATTTTGATCTCGTAAATTATTTCAAAAGTGGAAAAATTGGTTCTAAGGTTTATAGGTCAGGTTGGACTTCGAAATTTCGACTATGTTGTGCTATCTGACCTATATGGGATAGGGTGATATGGGATCACCTTCGGGTATGTGCACGGTACGTTACACGGCAATTTTGGTGGTTTTTGGAACAACTCTAGGCACGTTCGAGGACGAACGTATGTTTAAGTGGGGGATAATGTAATGACCCGATCGGTCGTTCTGAGAGTTTTAGCCCTGTTTTCCCCGTTCCTGCTTCATTATATGTGGTGCAGCTTCATTATGTTGTGTTAGGTGGGTTGACTCGGGTTCAAAGCGATTTTTGGGGAAGAAATGAGACACTTAGTCTCTTAACTTGGTTCAATAGTTGAAAAAGTCAATTGGAAGTTAACTTATAGGTATATGATCTAGGAATGTGGTTTTTGTGACTCAGATAGCTTCATTAGGTGATTTAGGACTTAGGAATGTGTTCGGAATGTCATTCGGAGGTCCGGAGTAGATTTAGGCTTAAATTGGCGAAATTGAGTTTTTGGCGATTTCCGATCGGCAGTGAAAAATTAGCTATCGGAGTCGGAATGGAATTCCGGAAGCTTGAGCAGGTTCATAGTGTCATTTTGGACGTGTGTGCAAATTTCCAGGTCCTTCAGACGTGTTTTGGTTGGTTTTGGCATCATTGGCGAAATTTAGAAATCTCAAAGTTCATAGGCTTGAATCCGATGTGATCTTGGTGTTTTAGCGTTGTTTTTGGTGTTTCAAAGGCTCAACTAAGTTTGAATAAGGTTATGGGACGTTTTTTTATGTTTGGTTGAGGTCCCGAGGGCCTCGGGTGAGTTTCGGGTGGTTAACGGATCTAATTTTGGACTTAAGAGTTGGCAGATTTTTGTTGGTGTTCAGATCTGGTTTTCTTCTATGCGATCGCAAGGGTATGTACGCGATCGCATAGGCTTATTCTGAGGCAACAGTATTTTTGGTCTATTCGACCGCATTTGGGAAGTGGCGATCGCATGAGGTAAGGGTATGTGTGATATGCGATCGCGTATGGGTGCTATACGATCGCATAAGGGAGTGAGGTGCGTGGGGGTGGGCTGGTTAGTTTCTCTATGCGAATACGCCGGGGAGGACGCGATCGCGCAGGGGAAGTTTGGGTTGTGCTCCGCGAATGCGTACCTGATAACGCGAACGCATTGAGGAAATTAAGGGCGCCTAGGCAGTGTATTTAAAAGGCTATATCCGCGACCTTTAGCCATTTTACACCATTGTTGGGCGATTTTTGAAGCTTTTGAGAGGGATTAAAGAGGGAATCAAAAGGGAAACACTTGGAGGTAAGATTCTTGACTTCATAACTCGATTCTATGTTGATTTTTAAGTGATTAAACCTGAAATTTGGGGAAGTTAGGGCATGGGAAATTGGAGACTTTAATTGAGTAATTGAAGGGGCAATTGTGGTCCGATTTTGATGTTCTTGGTATGTATATACTCGTGGGAGGATGAGGATTCTTGTGATATAAATTTTATCGGATTTCAAGATGTAGGCTCGGGGTCGGGTTTGGCCAATTTGGGATTTGTGATGTAAATTGATAATTTTGATGTGGGTTTCGCTCCTTTAGCATATATTAATGATATAATACTGATTTTGGTTAGATCCGGGGCGATTTGTGTCCGAGTCGAGTGGCAAGGGCATGGCAGAGTGGAGTTTCGGCTTGATTGAGCTAAGTAGCGTTTCCAAACTTGGTTCTGAGGTTCGAAACCCCGAACTATATGGTATATGACTATAATTGAGGTGACGCACATACCAAGTGACGGGCGTGCGGGCATGCACCGAGTATTTGTAGCCTAGCTCATCCCATGACATTGTCTAGTAGCTATTACTGATTGATATCCGCACTTCTATTAATGTGGTAATTGTGAACATGTTAGAAATCATGTTAAGTATAAATGCTAAGGCTTCACGCCAAAAATGCTGAGACCCGAGTGGTCGTATATTACTGTCTCATTTTGGGATTATTTGATTTCATATACTCAGTCCTGTTATAGCATATCATTTCACGCCTCGGTCTCAGTAATTGTTAATTATATGCATATCTATCATTGTTTTGGGCTGATTTATACATTTGTGAGACATATGAGTGAGACTGGAGAGTGACTGAGTGAGGCCGAGATCCTGTTGTTGAGACAGTTATGAGATCGGACTGCACACCGCAGCGATACTTTAAGCATGCCTTCGTTGGCTTGATATAGCGCTTGGGCCAATAGGGCCTCTCCCGAGTTTTTACCCCCCCAGTGAGTGCATTGATATTGAGGGATGGATCTTCCTTAGATATGAATCTTATCCGAAGCTGATGTTATGAGAGGGATGGATCTTCCCTGGACACGGATCTTGTTCAAAGTTGATGTTATGTGAGGTTGGATCTTCCCTGGACATGGACTTTGTCCGAGTGTTGTATTCCGGAGACGGATCTTCTCCGTGGGGCTGGACTGGCCTTTTTCCTCAGTATTGGGTGACTAGATCACCGGTGTTTATGCATATATCGGGATGGAACTTCCCTGGGCCTGAGAGCCATATATAGTACTGGGTGGAATTCTGTGGGAGAGTTGTGAGCACTATGTGCATTTTCACACTGTGACATGTTGGCATGTAGAGCATATTGAGATATATCTAGCATATGTTGTTGTTATTTTCTGATAAACTATGAACATGCCTAAATTTTGTATGCTGATGATTTTAATTATTGAGGTTTAGTCTGTCACTACCTCTCAGCCCATAGTTTGGCTTTGTTACTTCTGAGTTGGTGTACTCATGTTACCCTTTACACCTCGTGTGCAGATCTAGGTACATCGGGACTCTGTAGTGGTTGCTGAGCGGCTGTTAGAGTTTCTTTTGGTGTCGTCGAGGTATTAGTCGGCGATCGTAGCCTCGCCTTCTCCTTCTCTATCTTCCTGTTGCACTTTTATTATTTCAAACTATGTTTAGTTTGTATTTTGACATTCTTACGTTGTAGTAGCTCATGACTCGGTGACACTAGATCTGGGATCGGGGTTCTTTTATTCATGTTATTAATGATGTCCAAATCTTATATGCTTTATAAAAGCGAGACTCTTGTTGTAAATGTGGTGATTTTCCTGAAAATATCTTTTAATAAATGAAATGTGTGGCTCGCCTGATTTCACGACAGGCGCCATCACGATCGGGTGTTTTGGGGTCGTGACAATATTATATACGAAAATATATTACATTCTCCCCTCACAACTGGTTCAGGGCTAGGAACCAAATAATTTCATCTTATTATTATTGATGTGCGGTGTATATTTTAATTAACACCATAACACACAAACGTGAGTTCCCAAAGTTGAGGAAGTAAGTTAGTTTTTCTAACATGAAGGGGAGACATGATAAAAAATTGAGAAAAAGTTACGTGGAATGAATTATCATTTCTACATCTAGATCCTCGAATAAGATAATATGAACTTGAAGTTCATAAAAAAGATAATTCATCCGCAATATATTGCAAAGCATGCCAGACGCATCTGCTGACCGAAAGAAAATAACTACATTCTCATTGCAAATGCTCCTATTAAGTCCTAGAAGGACAAAGTCTATGGTACGTTTAAAGCGTATAGAAAAATCGGTTTCAAATAAAACTCTTGATAAAGAAGATGAGCAAATGATCGAAATGATCATAATAAGGAGGCAAGTGATCTAGAAGATCACATGACATAACACTTCATAAAATCTCAAGAGAGGTTCAAGTACCTGAAAATATGAATGAAGAGGTCTCTATGTTATGATTTTATGAAAAATGTTGGAACCGATATATAATGTTCGTCAACGGCATCTATGATAGCGCTAAGTATAGATGAGGATCTTAAGTCTGTCGATTACAGATATAAAATATTGGCCAAACGGAAGAAACACAATTCGAATAGAATTAGTTTCATATGAAAGACAAGTAGTTTCGGACTTGCAGTTCAAACACTCGAAAGTATAAAGTCAATGGTGCGTACAATCACTTTCATGTATCTTATATGTCTGGCATAATATGAAAACTTGATGCAAATCTAAAGTCTATTTACATGGCTTATATGACTTAAATTATATGACAATCTCTGAAAGATGTTGCTTAAAGCATATAGAACTCTTGGTCATGAAGTACTACATCCTAAGTGCAATTTGTGCACATTTCTATCTTGCTATAATTATAAGCATGATAATGTGATAGCGAGAATTTTCAAGGTGCAACATATTTATTGAAGTTAATATGGATGATTTATTCATCAAATCTCTGATGACATCAACTTTCAAGAAGCTAGTGCACAAAACTGGGATACGAAGGCTCAAGGATGTGAATTGATGCTCTCATCAGGGAGAGTTAATGCGCGTTGCACTCTTTTTCCCTTACAAGATTTTGTCCCACTGGATTTTCCTTGTAAGGTTTTTAACGAGGCAACCAAAAGGCATATTGCTAGATATGTGTACTCTCTTTCCTTTACTAAATTTTTTTCCCACTGGGTTTTATTTTAGTTAAGGTTTTAACGAGGCACATTATTTATTGAATAGATATTCAAGGGGGGGTGTCATAAATAGAATTCTATTTAAGGTGAATGCCTATATTTTAGAGAGATTTTAGGGACTTTACTTGGTGGCTAAGTCACTTTTTCCCTATAAATAGATGGGTACTATTCCATTGTAGTTCATCCCAAATCAATAAGAATTCCTCTATACTTTTCTCTGCAATACTCTTCTTCTTCTTTTATTGTTTCATAACAGTATTCTTATTACATTTTCTTTTTCGTCGTAAAAACTGTGAGATAATAAGTATGCCACATCATTAATAAAGTTTGCCACTTTAATGACCCAGTCCATCACCAATAAATCCACCGATTAAAATACCCGACCCACTTTGTTTAGTTTTTACCCTCTTTTTCTAATCCGGTCTAATTTCTTTCTAAACACAACAAGAAATGGTCTGATGAACTCAATACTTAGTGTAGATTTTTTGATTATAGCGTAGATACTGCAGATTGTTGGCTTCTCTTGTAGGATCATCATCTTCCATGCAAAGTCTAACCAAGTTAGTTGACCGCACTATGTGCAAAACAAAAAATCAGGGAAAGCCCCTCAAATAAGAAGAAATTCGAACCACTCAAAATAAGCCCTAAAATCAAATGAACTAAAAGATTATGAGAAGAATAAGGCTTTGATTCAAATAAAAGATTTGATTTTATTCGAAATTCCATATCTTGGCCAGAAATTGTGACTAATTGAAGCAGAGGGAGATTTAGGGCTCTTGATTAAGAGAAAAAGATTTGAATCGGGTAATTCAATTTTATCGTTGGGGTCTCTTTATAAAGTAAATATAATTTTAAAATAATTTTCCTTTTTTAATTCATTTTATCCATTAAATTTAGTGTAAAACACGCTCATAAACGATATGATGCCACGCGCTGGGTCTGGTGTCATGAAGGGTGGAACAAAAGTCACTCACCCGTTTAGTTTAAGTGTTCAAACTTGTTTTCAGAACAAGTTTAATGGGGTCTTTATGTATTTTACCCATAATTTATTTAGAGTATGCTCACCATGGACCGCATCCGAAATACGGATATGATTTTTTCATTTTTATCAATAGAACATATAAATTGGAGAGGCTTTTTAATTTTTTTTATATTTATATAAAATAAACTATAAACTTTATATCTGGAAAACCAACTGGAGATGAACAGACTAATTTAACGTAACAAAAAATCAACTAGATTTAGAAAAAAACACACACAATAGAAAACTCAAAAAGTATTTTCTATTTTCATCTAATTTAAAATATTAAGCCATTGTCATAGTAATCCTGAATTAATTTACCTAAAGAAGTAGGCAAAACTCTTCAAAGAAAATAAAAACTTAGAATACAAAATAAAAAGAAAAGGATTATAATTACAAGTCAGATTATGACATGAAAAATAGCAAAATTCATTTTTTTTTACAAACAATAGAACTGTTTTTTTTTTTTTTTTTTTTTTTCTTTTTTCCTATACACAGTTTTTTATTGTTCGAGCTGTTGCAACAATTGGCTTGTATATCTCCAAATAGTAGCAAAAATTGTTGATTGGGTGGTGAAGCAAGCATATTGAATCATGCACGTAATGAACGAAATTCCCAATCAAGAAGATGAGAGCCACATGATTTTTCTCAACCTCCTGAGAAAAAAAAAAGCTTATAAACAAGGCCCCAATAGCTTTTTTGTTAATTAGGAGCTGCCGTCGCTCTCATCACTACTGTTGAGCCATACTTCTCCGGACGGAGATTCCGCTGGGCTTGGTGCTTGTGTGTCTGTCTGATATTCTTCTGAATCTGCTGCCGGAGATTCTGCGGGAGATTCCTCTGGGGATTCTGCCGGAGAATCTACTGGCGATTCTGACTGTGGAGCTTCTACCACTACTAGTTCTGTCGTCGGAGCTTCTGCAGAAGATTCTGTCGGAGATTCTGCGGGAGCTGCCACCGGAGCTGACACTGGAGCTGCAACTGAATCCTCTGTTGGAGTAATATTCACAAAGTTATGCTTTTTTTATAATTCAAAATGTAAAATTAGTATTCACATCTTGTACTATTCTTATACTCTTACTACTATATTTAAGGTTTCTATTAATAGTTTAGTATATGTTTTTAACCGATATTTCTGACAAATATACAATAATAAAAACAACAACAGTCGCAGCCTCAATCCAAACAAGTTGGAGTCAGGTCTTTTTATTAATGATTGATAGTTTTACAAATTCAGTAGTTTCTAGTTTTGTGTACATGCGTGTGTATGTATGCATGTACACATATAGATATATACCCCACGCACACATTTTTTTCTAAAACATCTGAGTAAATATGATTTGTAATTTTTTAAAAAGTTGTTTTAGAAATCTTTTAAGAAGTTTTTTTCCTTCTAAAACCGTCTAAATCTTACGTTCATAAGAAGATTTGTCTTTACCGCTTCCCAAATCTTTGTATTCTTCATCATCGACAGGGGAGTATTCGACAGAAGAGTCAGGTTGTGGTGGTGGTAAGAAGAATCCAGGTGTATAAGGGATACCAGTAGATGATATCCATGCATCTCCATCTAGGAATTGTGATGCTGTGAATCGTTGAACACGATTTATCTGTAGTTCCTTAACCCCTTGCCATTTTACACGTTCTGTTTTGGATGAACCAGACCCTCTATTGTTGAATTCAGTATAGAATAGTGTGTTCAGAGCGAATGTTTTATTCCATTCAACCCATCCTTCTGGCTGAATCAAATCATCAATGGAAGATTCCATTATAATAGTTCTCGAGTACTCTTTCCATGGACGTCCAAGATATGTCTTGACTTCCCCCTTGACCTCATCGTAAGAAGAATCAGCCACGATACTGCAGTTTTGAAACACAAGACCTGTTGGCTGGCGTGCATCTGTCCTTCCTTGTGCTGTGACAATGCAATGCTGCTCTTTCAGAGGTTTTCTTACTGCAAGAGTGCAGTTTTGGAACACAGCAGCACCATCGCCGAAAACAAAGTCTATGGTGCCTCTGATTACACAATCCCGATAAAATTGTCGATACGTGTGGACACAGAGTGTGTCTTGGTAGCCATCAATATGGCAATTGTAAAAGATTGACTTATCTGCTGCCACCCTCAAAGCTACGGCCTGGTGTTTTTCTGGTCCAGCAGAGTTCTCGAACCCGATGTCCTTAGCAACGAAATAATCTCCCATTACAGCTACAATAGTCACATTAATTGTTCTATTAAAATACCAAACAAAGAAGAGAATAAAATAATTGCAATACTATTGAATGAATCAGATAATATTAGTGCACGAAGTTAAGGAAACAAAGAAAAGCTTTTCGCACATACCAAAAATGCCCTTAAAACTTGTAATCTTAAACGTCTCATTTTATTTATATTGCTTAAGTTTAAAGTTATGAATTTTAAATATAAGAAGGTATCTCTCTTTTTTAAAATTAATAATGTCAATAAAGTGAAACAGAGGGAGTAGGTGTTATGAAATACTAACTGGTGTTTATAATAATATTGTCTATCTATTGTGCCAAAACTTACCTGCAGTTGCGGTGAGATAGGTAGGAGTGCCATCTTTGAAGTTCTGGTTCCCGGTTATTCTTGTCTTTGTTGGACCATCTCCAATGACCATCAGATTCGTCATGGAGCTAGTAAACTCCACTTTCTCATTATAAACACCCTGTTTGATGTACAGAACATAAGTCTGGTTTCTATTATTGGGGATGTTTTTGAGAGCCTCGTTAATAGTCTTGTATTTTCCTGATCCATCCTTGGCAACAACAATATCAGGTTTGATTTCTTTAGCAGCAAGAAGTCTGCGCCTTCTCATATCAACCCAATCAGGCAACAACTCGTTGCCATGACCTAAGACAGGGGCCTCGTCGAAAAGGAGACGACGACGACGTCGACTGGAGCTGCCAGCATTGAGGCTTGTGAAAACAGATGAAATCTCGGTAATCATGTAAAGGGCATTGCTAGTTAGTTCCATCGAAGAATTCAATGCCCTTTTCATTTTCTCCTCTGTCTCTCCAGTGGTTTCTTCAAAGCCATCCAAACAAGTTTCTTGATATGTAATGGCACCACTTAACCAAATCTTCAAATCAGCAATCCAATGACTTAGATCATTGAACTCAAAACTTTCAAATTTGATGAGAGTTCTATCGAGATCATTAACGGCTTGCCATGCCAGCTTCTGACAATTCTCCAGGGCAAGTTTCGCTCTTGGATCCTTCTCGAGTTTTTGCAACATTGTTGAATTCTCAATTGCTTCCCTCATTTTCTTAATTGTCACCTGAAATGACTTTTGGATAAGCTCTTTGGGATCTGAGGAGCCTTCAGCTGAGGACTCCAGGGTCTCAACACAGGTATGTTGATAACGTGTTGTTTGGCAAACGGATTCAATAGCTTTTTGCGAAGTCGTGACATCTTGACCACTATTATCTGAGTCCTTCCCCTTCATTGTTATGGCTACTGCGACTACCATAGCCACCAGGATTAATGAACATACACCGATAATCGCGACATTCCTCTTACGATTATTTCCCGCCATTCTTGATCTCTGATGGGAAGTTTAACTGCTGGTCGAGTTAGATAGTAAAACAATAAATGGAAATATTGTTGCTTAGCATTCAATTTACCAAATTGTTACGGAGAAGGGTCCCGAGAATTGCTCTTGACCCTCTCCTCAAAATGGCTGAAAAAAAGAACGAATAAAAGAAAAGGAGTTATAGCATTTTCCCAAATTTTGTTCTGTTCTAGATCAGAAGCTTAGAGGGAAACAAGCATATTGACGGAGGATAAAAGTGAAAGTTGGTAATTTGTGTCTTATTATAGTTTCCAAAAAGCTAGGAGATTTTTACCACCGTCCACCAACTCCTATTTTTTTGACTGATCAATTTCAAATCCTAAATTTACGGGGGATAAAACAGTGATGTTTAACGGTAGTCCCTTGGGTACATTTTAACCATACTTTATACACGGCTTAAACACAGCAATACTTAACCTTAAGCGTACAAATGATACGAACACGTTTATTTACACGTTTACTGGGTAAATGACCAATAAATGTTAACTTCAGTCCAAACTAATTTCCTACTTTTAACAGGGAGAAACCTACTGTTAGTCCCGTCTGCTAATATGTTCTTGCAAAACAACTACGTAATCAATAATTAACACATGAAAGGTAATACATTGTACATGTTATGACAATATAATAACACAGTTAATTCCAGTATCTTATTGACTTGACATCTTTTCTTGAATTAATGAACTTTTTATATAAATTCAAAGAACCAAACTGGCAAACAAACAAATAAAGAAGATACAGTGATCACTTGGAATTAACTGAAGAACACAACCAAATTAAATAAAAGATCACGAAAAAAATTCTTGCTTATAAATATAAACCACCAGTGTAAGGGACTCCAGTCCAAGGCAGCCAATAATTCCCGACTATGAAATTGGAGA
Source organism: Nicotiana paniculata (assembly GCA_005239505.1). Classification (NCBI taxonomy): domain Eukaryota; kingdom Viridiplantae; phylum Streptophyta; class Magnoliopsida; order Solanales; family Solanaceae; genus Nicotiana; species Nicotiana paniculata. The sequence continues at coordinate 13,013 of MDKI01103796.1, read as the reverse complement.
CAGTGAAATAAGATGCATCCAAGAAATTAACCTCACCACGATAACCAGGCCATGTAACCCTCTTACTGGTATCCGATCCTGGACCAGTGTTCTTATATTCAGCATAATACAACGTACTTAACGCAAAATCTCCTGTCCAAATCGACCAACCATCAGGATGAATAAAACTGTCCAGAAATGATTGCATATAAACAGTTCGGGAATACTCTTTCCATGGCCTGCCTAAATATGTCCGTACTGGATTACTGCCATTGTACGAGGCCAGATCAGAAGCGGGAGTAATGGTACATTTGTGAATGGATATGCCTGTGTTCTGGTTAATGTCTGTTCTGCCCTGTGCTGTAATTGCATTAAACTGGCCGCAATGGAAGGCGTGGATATATATTACAGTTTTGGAAAACAACTGCTGCATTTCCGAATATGAAATCTATAGTCCCATAGATATTACAGTCTTTGTAGAATTGTCTCAGGGAATGTGTGTACAGAGTGTCTTGATACCCTTCAAAGCTGCAGTGGTAGAATGCGGATAGATCAGCACTATTCCTAACGGCTACTGCTTGGAATTTTGCTGCTCCTGCTGTGTTCTTAAAGGTAATGTTTACTGCCACAAATCCTTCACCATCTACAGCTGCATGAGTATCATAGATTACTTAGAACCATTAAGAAAATTAGTCTATCTGGTGTGTGCATGAAAATTTATGGGGCACCGTTCGGATTTCGAGAGTCAAATAAGATGTTTTTTCTATTGCAATTTTTTATGTCTCCTAAATATTTTAAATCGTTAATTATTGTAACTAACATGGATTCCAAATATATAAATTTTATTTGTAAAGTTTTAAAGGTTTCTATATCTGAATTCTTGATCAAAATTAAAAAGTTTGACGATCGAAGAAATCAAACAACGTCACCTAAATTGGGACAAAAAAGTATAATGACAGATTGTTTGATAACATTAGTTAATTGTAAGTAACCTGATGTAACATGTTAAATTAAATTGATGTTAAATCCTAAAAAGGAAAGTGGTGCCTGGTTACTTCCCGATAATTGCAGTATACTTATTAGCTTCAAAATTAATATCTCCCTTCCCCCCAACCAACCTTGTCGGTGATGATATAATAATATAATAATTATATATATGCAACTGGCTTTATAGTAAAGAATCCTTGGAGATTTAGAGGACAAGCACATGTAGTTATTTAAGAAGCTTAAGGACCTGGATTTTGTCAAAATAAACTTGAATTTTATTTGGCAAACACATATTTGGCATTTTGCCTATATTTTGACAAAATATTTTAAATCCTAAAACCAGCTCAATAGTTGATTTTGAGAATCTCTAATAATACACATGTTTTTCCAACATAAATTTGAGAAATATGTTTTGAAAGCGTATGTCCAAACACATTTTCATCTTCAAGCCAAACTTCACCCAAAGCAGATTTTTCAAAACAAATTTAAAGATTTATGGGCAAACGCTAGCTTAAATTAAACAAGATAAGACTTCAATAGAATATATAATCCATTAGCGAATTGAAGAACATGGGGAACTGCATTAATTCTGTCTTCCTTAAAACTACAATATTATATCTATATATATATATATATATATATATATATATATATATATATATATATATATATATATATATATATATATATATATATATATATATATATATATATATATATATATATATATATATATATATATATATATATATATATATATGTGTGTGTGTGTCAACCCCCATATGCAGTGTTTGGATATGCACCGAAAAATTTAATATGGTTGATTTATTTGTCTTCCGCAACCAGATATTAAATAAACCATCAAAGAGCCATAGAGAGATTTGGTTTTCCAGTTCTACATACTGATTGAAGATGGATTAATAATTTAATATATCTCGATGTGAAAACTTACCAAAAGTGGCAGAATTGAAAGTTGTCCATCCATCAGGTACATTTCTATTCCCAGTGATTATAGTCTTGTCTATGCCATCACCAACCATCATCAAATACTTCTTGTTTTTAGCAATAGAAACATACTCATGGTAGACACCAGCAGCCACATATATCTGGTAATAGCCTTCATCTGCTGGGGTATTGTTCGGGGCAGCTGCGATTGCATCATTGATAGTAGTATAATCCCCAGTTCCATAAGGATTCACTACTACCTTTTGGCTAATTTTCAACATACTCCAATTTATAACCTTCCCTAAAATAGAATCAGGATTCCACCCATTCTTAAAGAGCGCAAGTGACACACTACACGTCATGCTTCCTGTTGAGACATAATGTAATTTAGTAAATTAAAAAAAGGTTTCTTTTAACGATTTAAACTTTTGAGATGAGGTAGTCATACAATGCACCATGGTATCAAAGCAGACAAGAGGTTCTAGGTTCAAATCTCACCGTCGCTCAAAAAGCAAAAAAACATATTTCCACGTATTTGGTGAACGAAAAGAATCACCAATCACATATGAGGGGGTGTATTGCTGAGATATAATATAATTAAGTAAACTAAAAGTGTGCTCTCTTAATAATGACGTAATCATTTGGATAAGATTATAAGAGATTTCAATACTAGGACGTACCTTTAGAAATTAAGGGTGTAATCAACTTAGAAACGTGCAAAATAGAAGGCGCAACTAGAAGACCATCCAAACAAGTTTGTTTATTGGTTATAGTTGCACTAAGCCAGGTTAATACATCATCTGCTTCTGTATTCTCAAGGGAATCTTTTGGTTTCTTAGTAACAGCAGCAGCAGTAGATAATAAATCAACGTTTAGGCCAAGGAGGAACTGGCAATCTTGGAGAGCAGAACTGGTGCTTTTAGGGAGTAATAGATCAATTGGATTGAGTAAAACCTTGATTGAGTTAAGAATCTGACTAGTTGTTGAAAGGGAAAGCTGGATGGAGAGCCTTCCTGAGTCATAAATGTCAATAGAATTGTTGGGAGGGAGTAAAGTTTTGCACAAGCTAGGAAAAGGGGTGTTTCTGCAAATTTCATCAGAAGATAGAGATGCATGAGATGGAGAGAAGAAGAATTGAAGTATGAAGAATACAAGGATAGAATGTGTGAATTTTGCCATGGCAATTAAACGATTAGGTTTATTGGGTATGAATACCACTTATCTGAAACATGCATTTATATAGCAATGAGTTTCATAAAAGAATTGTCATTTCGTAAACAATATAATTGGATTGATCATGGCAACTTGCATGCCATGCTGTTGAAAAGAGGTGCTATTTTATTACGGTAATATCTTCTTAGTATTGATTCTCGGTGGTTGCAATTTATATCTTATTATGCAAAATATAAACATCGATCTGCAAGCAAAGTCAAGCTGTACCTAGTGAACTTTGAAACTTTCAGCCTTAATATTTAAATTCCATTTGGAATTAGGAAGGCTTCTCCATCAAGATATATTAAAAGGGAAAAAAGAAAAATGCATTCTTTAAATGGGTGGAAAACAATTCTGAAATTATATAGTACCACTTAAGTATACTACATGACTCGTAATATTAGAATTCTTCAATAATAGTTGGCCTGCTTCACTGACCATCGGATAATTAGATCTAGTTCAGATAACTTTGTAAATGGCTGTGAAGAATTGTTGCTTCAGTTGTCCTTTTGAGTAGAGCAGGGTTAGGATCAGAGTAGCATACAAAGATAAATTTCAATTGCCTTTCTTAAAGCCACTATTAGATGGCAAGAACATCAATATTGACTGCGTTGCATTAAGTAAAATGCTAAAAAATGTATGCACTATTTCTCGTGGCAAAGTATGCACATACCAAAGAGAAAATGAAAATAGTAATCACATGATTTTAGGAGATTGTGAACTATAAAAGCCAACTTTTTTGCTTTCGCAAATTAGCAAAATTTCTAACACATAAAGAAAGGTTAGGTCATTTACCACGGTAAGAAAATTTAAGTAACCTAATTACGACGTGCCAAGCAGTGGAGAGAACTGTTACATGCAAACACAAGTAGCTTTAGACGCTCCACGTCCATTTGGAATAAATATCTTACTTTGTATGTATGATACAATATGCCATCATGAATTATATACACAATATAGAAGATATAATGATATAAACATCAATTTACTCCATTAAATGATTAAGCTATTAGTTACTGTAACCTAATTGGTAAGACCAGCCGTGAACTGGACGCCGGTAGCCGGCAACCACGACATGCCGTCGATGAAATGTTGAACGGTGAAGAAACTAGCTGTTGACGGATCTTTGATAATATGGTAACCGGGCCACTTAACCCGCCCAGGAAGTGATGATCCAGGCCCATAATTCTTATACTCGCCATACCACAAACTGTTCAAAGCAAAGTTCCCATACCACTCCAACCATCCTCTGGGCTGGACCATACCACTCATGTAAGTATTCATGTACACAGTCCGTGAATACATTTTCCACGGCCGGCCCAAGTAAGTGGGCCTAGTGGCATAAACATAGCTATCTTGGATCGAAAATCCAGTGCTTTGATCTGGGCTTTTTCGACCTTGGGCCGTGATTGTGACCTTCTGTAAAGGAAGTGGCTCTCTAGTGTAAATCTTGCAGTTTTGAAGAACAGCTGCACCATTGCCAAAAATGAAGTCTATGGTGCCATAGATGTTGCATTCGCGATAGAATTGGCGGAGAGAATGGGCGTAAAGTGTGTCTTGATATCCTTCCATACTGCACCTGAAGAAGGCCGACTGGTCCGAGTCCACTCGTAGAGCCACGCCTTGGAAATTTTTGGGTCCGGCAGTGTTGCGAAATGTTATGTCCCTTGCAATAAATCCCTTTCCCGAAACAGCTGTTAAAAAACATAATATTAATCAAGAGAAACATAGTTAGTGTGAGTCTAAGATTTATGCAATGACGGCATAATTTTATACAATCAGCTCATTCAATAATAAATTACAAGTAAATTTTTGTGATAAGCATTATCAGGTAACTTAGTGAAAATGGTAATCGGCTTCTGTCATAAGTTAAACTACATTAAAATTCATTACGGAATAAAGTTATATACAATTGATAGTGTAAATAACTTAACACGTCAAGTGCAATTTATCCAACTTTTGCAGCTTGTTACCCTATTTTTCATCCTACCATATCAAGTTTACTCTAAAAAGTACATACTAGTGTAGTCATCATCAATTTAACCTAATGGTTCAAAAATAACATGACCTAGTCAAAAGGAACATACGGAAGAAGGGTTGAGACAAATACCAACAGTTGCAGTTCGAAATGTAGTCCATCCTTGCATGAAATTTCTGTTACCAGTAATCACAGTGGCTCCAATCCCATCTCCCACAAGCATGATGTTGGTTTTTTTCTTCTTCATATCAACGTTTTCATGGTAAATTCCCCTCTTCACGTAGATAACATACCTTCTACTACTATAGCTAGGAGCCTCATATATTGCTTGTGAAATAGATCGATAATGGCCACTTCCGTCTAAGGCTACAACAGCATCTACATGCATTTTATTTGGAGTAGAAGTTAGCATCTCCTTGTCTCCATTTGTCATCCACTCCGGATATTTTGGATTTTCATATCTTATTGTCTCGTTTCTTGGTGACTTAAATGGTAAGCTATGCAATTGAACATACAAAGTTAGAACATTACTAATGAGTTGTGTGACTTGTGTTAAACTTCCCTTAATAAAATTTTCAAGGTGTCGGTCCGTGCCCTCAAATCCTTCTAAGCATGTATCTTGATTGCTCAAAGCAGCACTTAGCCATGCCTTGAGGTTTCCTTCATAATGGAAGTTCTTTAAACCGGATCGGATTTTTCTCATTTCCCCTAAGGACCATGCTAGTTCGGTGACCGAGAAATCGAGGAGTTCTTGACAATCCTCAATGGCCATTTGATCCCGGGATGAAGCTGATAAGGTGCTGAATTTTGTGATTGATTGAATGGCTAACTTTGCCTGATTGAGGGAGTTTCGAATGGCTGCTCTAAGGATTGAATGTGGGTCCCTAATATGGCCATGATTATCAAGGTTGGATTGAATGTGTGAGAGGCATAAGGCTTGGTTTTGTATGTTGTTGCAAGCTTGAATTATCATGGCCTGAGGATCAAGAGTATATGAAGTTTGATATGGATGGAAAGTTTCATGTTCATTAAGGGAGAGAACTTGGTAGAAAGGTAAAAGGGTGAGAATAAGGAGAAATTTGGGAAACTCCATTTGATGGTTTTTTTTTCTTTTTCTTTCAACGAAGTGGAAAAGGGAATGGTTGCAGTGGCCAATTTAAAAGAAATATAAGAGGGTTAGGAAGGGAATACAAATTGAGAATTGTTTGTCTTGAAAGAAAAAGGAATTTCTAGACATGGAAATATATGCTTTTCTCTCTTTCCAACTTTCAAGTTATCCTGCCTTGTATGGAATGGTTACAAAATTCTTTTTACTACTAAGTACTATGTATTGTCAATTTGACATGGTGGCTAAGTAGGCTACTTCTTGACACCTAAAGTCAGATTCTCCAGGGTGTGGGCTCCATTATGATATAGTTTGGTTTCACACCGTAAAATAATGTTGGTCTCCTCACTCTGTTAGGGTTGTCCTGATTTCTTACCATATTTTGTTTTCCTATCTCTTGAAGGAAAGGACAACATATTTATCATAATTGGATTTTTTTTTTGTGGAAGGAAATTATAATTTTTCCATATTTGGTTAGTCCCTTTTCTTATAGGAAAAGATTTGGATTTCTATAAATTAAAGAGCATTCTTTCTCATTCAGTAGCATTCACAATGTAGTCATAGGGGGCTTGAGAGTCTTGTTTAGGGGGAGAACTTTACGGGACAAGTGTTAGTGTGTCACTTGTGTTTGCCTCTTCGTTAGGTTGTTCTCTCTATATTTTGTACTCTCTTTTATTATAGTGGATTGTGCATCTCCGTTGTGGACGTAGGTCAATTGACCGAACCACTTTAATTGTTTGTGTCTCTTTTAATAGATTTCTCATTTGTTGTCTGATTATCGTCGTTCAAGGTTTGTTTTGCTAGCTTCCGCATGACACCTGATTTTTTCGGTCCTTAACACCTTCTCCCTTTTCTTCTTAGTTTTCTTGTTTACATTTTACATGGTCACATGAACCAGACTACAAGCAAGCGCAAAACGGGAAAAGGGTTAAGTTAACACTCAATTATCACATGGAAAGATATATCATCCCACATTCACTCAATCCTCACGGTATAATCATTGCAACTTTTGCTTACATATATACTCCGTACGTAATAGCTATCAAAAGTTCAGACCGTCAAATTCAAACGTACTTTTCCTATTGCTGTTCACTGTTCCTAATCGCCCTGCACACAACTTGAGAAAGAAGAACTTAATTTACATAACACTGTTATTGTTCTCTGTTTATCTACTTTCTGATACCAAATTGAGGTATCAAGCTGCAAACGAGGTGAGGAAACCACAGAAATGAAGAAAAGAAGAAGAGAGACGAGAGAAAGGAGAGTTAGAAACAGAAATAGAGAAGAAGAAGCAGAGGAAATGCAGAAACTCAATTCATATTCTAGATGCGATTACACTTGATGTATCATCTACTTATAGTATTTCAAAAAGCTAAGAATACTGAAAATGAAAATGAAACATGCCAAATGTGTGACTAAGGCTTTAACTAACTTTCCCGCCAAAAATCTAGCCCACTAATATTCAAAAATTGAGCAACTAACTTTCGAAATATTCAATATTCAGCCAATATGTGTATCAATACCTCCGGTTGAACAACACCCTTGTCCTCTAAGGGTGAAGGAGGGAAAACGAGCCTTAAGAGCATAAGCCAATTCCCAAGTGGCATAAGAGATATCCAAACCAGTCCACTTAACCAAGCATTGAGCAACAACTTTGTTGCCTTTCTTGATCAGTCCTCTTTCTAGGATGGACTCAGGAGAAGGACAGAGTCGACTAGCCAAATCGACCACAGGAGGATGTATTATTTCAGTAGGAATTTCATGACAAAAGTTAAGTTGAGACACATGGAAGGTGGGATGTATCAGAACTTCTGGTGGAAGGAGTAGCTTATAAGCAACGGATCCAATTTTGTCAATTATAGGGTAAGGTCCAAAGTAATGAGAAGTTAGTTTGTGGTAAGGGAGTGATGATAGTGAAGACTGTCGATATGGTTGAAGTTTGACAAAGACCCAATCCCCTACTTTGAATTGTCTGTATGTCCTATGTGCATTGGCTTGAGCTTTCATCATTTGCTATGCACGAGTGAGATGGAACTTAGCCAAGTGAAGCTTGAATTCTCGCAACAGAGAAAGATCCTCAATAGCATCGACCTCGGAATCCCCTGGTAAGTAAGGAAGGTGTAAAGGTGGTGGATAACGATAAAGAAGCTCAAAAGGCGAGGTCTTGATGGCAGAATGTGGACTACTATTATACCACCATTAATCCAAAGCAAGGAATGAAGACTAGTCAGATGGGGAGTCTGTGCAAAAGCATCTGAGATAGGTTTCCAAGCAACGATTAAGCACCTCAGACTGACCATCAGTCTGAGGATGGTAAGCAGTGGAAGTGTTTAAGGTGACACCTTGGGTAATAAGGAAATCTTTCCAGAAGGAGCTAATGAATATGAGATCTCTGTCACTTGTAATAGAGGCAGGGAAACCATGGAGTTTGAAGACATTATCCAAGAAGATAGGAATGAGTGATTGAGCAGTATAAGGATGGGCTAAGGAAATAAAATGAGCATGTTTGTCAAGTAGATCAACAATGACCCATATAACTAATTTGCCTCGAGACTTAGGCAACCCTTCTATGAAATCCATGGTGATGTCTGTCCAAGGAAGAGCAGGAATGGGTAAGGGTTGGAGAAGTCCAGTAGAGGCACCAGTGTCATACTTATTCCCTTGGCATACTGAGCAATTGTGAACAAAGGTCACAATATCATTTCGGGTGCCCTTCCTGTAAAAATAAGTAAGGACCTTCCTCGTGGTGACATTGATACCAGAATGACCCCCAAAAGGGGTAGAATGCCATAATGTGAGGATCTGTTGTCTCAAAACAGTGTTGTTGCCCACTAATAGCTTGCCATTTCTTCTAAGCTGTCCATTTATCCAAGTGAAGTATTTCTGAGGTTGTTGTTGCAGAGTAGAGATTAAGGTTTTCAACTCAGAATCTGCATACCAACTGTCTTGAATTTCCTTCCATAAGTCAGCTTAAATAGAAGAAATGAGCATAGACATCAATGAAGCACCTTGAATTCTGGACAGGGCATCTGCAGCTAAATTCTCATTGCCTTTATATTGGATTTCGAAATCAAAAGGAAAAAGCTTAGCCAACCACCTAATCTGAGAATCAGTATGGAGTTTTTGTTCCAAAAGATATTTAAGGGCCTTTTGGTCAATCTTAACAATAAAATGCTGACTGAGCAGATAATGTGACCATTTAGTCACAGCAAAGACCAAAGCGAGTAACTCCCTCTCATAAACGGATAAAGTTGCATGCCTAGGGCCAATCCTTTACTAATAAAGGCTATAGTATGGTTGTTTTGCATAAGAAAAACACCAATGCCAGAGCCACTGGCATCAGTCTCAACAACAAATGGTAATGACTGGTCTGGTAAAGCCAAAACTGGTGCAGTAGTAAGAGTTATCTTAAGTGCAGCAAAGACCTGAGAAGCACCATCATTCCAAGAAAAATTATCCTTCCTGAGTAAATCTGTTAGGGGTCTACTAATAAGACCATATCCTTTGATGAATTTCCTGTAGTATCCAGTTAATCCCATGAACCATCTTAGTTGTTTGATAGTTGTGGGAGTAGGCCAGTTTTGCACAGCTTCTACCTTCTTTGGATCAGTAACAACTCCTTGGGCAGAAATAAAATGGCTCAGATATTCTACTCTTGGTACACCAAAAGCACATTTGGAGTACTTGGCTAATAGGCTATTTTTTATCATGGGATCAAAGGGATCAAAGACCATTTGTAAATTAAGAAGATGATCCTGCAAGTTCTTGCTATAGATTAGAATATCATCAAAGAAAACAAGTACAAATCTTCTAAGTAAATCCTGAAAAGCATGGTTCATTAGGCATTGAAAGGTAGAAGGGGCATTGGTCAAACCAAAAGGCATGACCAAATATTCATAGTGTCCCATGTGTGTTTTGAATATTGTCTTGGAAATGTCCTCAGGATCCATTATGATTTGGTGATAACCAGATCTGAGATCAATTTTGGAGAAGATAGAAGCCCCTGCTAATTCATCCAGTAGATCATCAATAATAGGGATGGGAAACTTTTCCTTAATAGTACAATGATTTAGGTCCCTATAATCCACACACAACCTCCAAGTACCATCTTTCTTTCCCAACACCACCACAGGTGAGGCAAAATGATTGTTGTTGTATTGTATGATACCTTGTTGTACTATCTCCTTCACCAATTTCTCGATGATATCCTGATTCATAGAATAATATCTATAAGGCCTAATGTTTGTTGGTTTAGTACCAGGTTGCAAGGGAATCCTGTGATCAAATGCCCCCTTGCAGGAAGTAATGTAGTATGTTCTGAGAATACTTGCTTGTAAGTAAGCAGCATCTTCTAGAGTGCTGAGGCAGCTGATCATCACTAGGTAAATGCAAAGATAATATAATTCCATCACCTCCACTAACATATGGTGGAGCATCAAACAACACTTGTAGCATGTACAGCTGAGCAGGATCACCTTGATATTTATTAACAGCCTTGGAACTAGAGAGTTTACAATATTCTGATACTCACTTCAAGAAATGTTGTTTTGCCTTGGTAATTAAAGGTCATAATTAATGCTGAGTAATCCATTGTAACTGGACCTAATGTTTTCATCCACAAAGCTCCCAAAACCAGATCATATCAGTCACATATGTGGTGCCTTCTAACATCCATTTAAAGTCCTTTACCACCCCAGAAGTGATTTCAAGGGTATTATTGCCTAAGCTGACATAGCTTAAAGCAGTGGGAATAATAGAACAACCTAACTTCCTTGCAGCTGCTGAGTCTATGAAGTTATGGGTACTACCACCATCCAAGAGAATTTGAATAGGTCGTTTATTACTGTAACCTGTAACATGGATGGTCTGTGCTCCTTGAATACCAGCTAAGGCACATAGTGAAATATGAGGATGTTCTTCTTGAGGAGCAGGCCACTCCACAGGAGATGCCTCCATTGTAGCAAGGAGGTCCTCCTTTTCTGTAGGTATAACATCAGATTCCTCTAGTTCTAGAATAAACATCTGTTTTGCAAGGTTACACTTATGACCTACGGTGTACTTTTCATCATAGAAATAACACAATCCTTGGGCTCCTTTTGCTTGCATTTCAGCTGAAGAGATAGTTTTCCTGTTCCTATGCATCACAGCAAAACTAGTAGCAGGTAAAGCCAGCCTAGGTGTGTGACTAACTGTGGGATAAATGGATGAATTGCTGCTATGGTTGTCATATGAGTTCCTTCTAACAATAGGATAACCAGAGGGTGTATGTTTCTGAGCTCTAGCATTGGCAGCTACAGCGTCTTCAGCTAACTAACATGTTTTAGCTAAGGTTTTTGGCTCGTGCATCATAATAGGATTCACCAACTCTTGCTTCAAACCTCCAAGGAAACAAGAGATAGCTTGCTCAACAATCAAATTACATTGAGCTACCAACCTATCAAAGGAAAATTAAAACTCCCTAACTGACCCTGTTTGCTTTAACTGTTTCAATTCTAGCATAGGATCAGAGAAATCACCATTAAAAGTTTCGATGAGCTCAGCTATGTACTCATCCCACGCAGGTAGCATAGGTAGATTTCTACATTTAAGGTAAGATTGATGCCAGGCTAGAGCTTCATCATCGAGATTCATAGTTACTAGCCTCACTCTCTGATTGAGAAGAGTTTCATCCTAAACAAAATACTATTCAATTCTGTATAACCATATTTTTAAATTCTCCTCATTGAATCGAGGAAAACCTAGGTTATGACTACGATTAGCATTAACACAGTAAGGATTTGGTCCTAGAATTCCCGGACCTGACTGGAATGATTATATCCTTATTAGCAGATGTAGATGCATTGTCCTTTGATTGTTGATGCAACTGTAGTCCATCAAAGGAACTTTTAAGAGAACTCACCATGTGCAGGAGTTCACTGTGACGCTTATCCAAATCCTCTCTTAATTCCTGCTGTTTTTGAGCTATTTCAGCTTAAAGATCTAGCTGTTGAGCTGCTAGATCTTCATACTGCTCTTGCAAATCCACAGGTGTATTACTAGTGACAAGGTCTACAGCTCGACATGGGCCCATCTTCAACCTGGCTCTGATACCAAATTGAGGTATCAAGCTGCAAGCGAGGTGAGGAAACCACATAAATGAAGAAAAAAAAGAAAAGAGACGAGAGAAAGAAGAGTTAGAAACAGAAATAGAGAAGAAGAAGCAGAGGAAATGCAGAAACTCAATTCATATTCTGGATGAGATTACACTTGATGTATCATCTACTTATAGTGTTTGAAATAAGTTAAGAATACTGAAAATGAAAATGAAACATTCCAAATGTGTGACTAAGGCTCTACTAACTTTCCCGCCAAAAATCTAGCGCACTAATATTCAAAAATTGAGAAACTAACTTTTGAAATATCCAATATTCAGCCAATATGTGTATCACTTTCTTATGTCAATTTTATTTTAAATATATTTAAAAATTCAGGTCCGGGTTGAGAACTAAAGGATTTAACTCTGTACTTCGACAATCTTACATTCTTTCAAAACAGAATATCTGATTAAAATAGAGGGAGTACGAAATAGGTGGGGTTGCTGGGTTGGGCGGCGAAAACAGCCCATTCGAAATAAAAGAATAGGTCATATTATGGGAAAAATAATAGAGACCAGAATTTAGGGGCGTGCATAATTTGGTAAATACTGAATTATCATACTGAAATCGAAAATTTTGATATTTGCTATTTGATATTTTGGTATTTAGTATGGTAATTACAATTATATTTGATTATGTGGTTCTAAAAATACGTGATCTATTTTAATATCGG